>RJWT010028276.1:0-15265 GCA_004365215.1 Cuniculus paca | reverse complement strand
GAAAATCTGTTCCTCACAATCAGGTTCAGAGTGCCCAGTGATCCAGGCACTCGACCCCTCCAGCCAAGAGAGAGAAAAGCCTGGCTACCGCTCCAACTGGCAGCAGACCTCGGCATCATCCATGTGGTGCTGGTTTTAGGTGCATGCAGAATGCACAAGCTCAGAGACTAAGAAGGCTTCTACCCCAATTTCAGAGGGCCTGGGAGGCCAGGCAGTATGCCCCTGAGAGGGCAGTGTGTGAAGCTATGAGTGTGAAGCCAAAGGTGCAGTGGAGACCGCAGAAGTTTGGAAAAGCCAGAAATGTGGATTATTGGAGGAAACCTGCAATGGGGGAGCAGAGCCGGCACAAGAGAGATGCCACAAGATCGGTGACCACTAGAAGTGCCAAAGGGGTGGGACTACACAAGCCCTTTGGAGCTCACAATTTGCCACAGATTGCTCCAGAGGCTGGACAAGCAACTATAGGATTTAACATTTACCCTGCTGTATTTTGGACTCTTTTTGGTACCAATGTTTTGCACCCTCCTATTTGTAATTTTTGGAATGAAAATGTTTGTCTTGTGCCCTTGCATGTTGAAAGTGTTTAACTTTGTTTTCATTTGTACAGGGGTATGCAGCTAAGAGTTTGCCTGACATTTCAGAGACTTGGGACTTAAATTTTTCAGCAATGCTGAAACTGCTAGGACTTTGGAAACTCTTGCAGATGGACTAAATGCCTTTTTTTTTTTTTTTGTGGCCCTGGGGATTGAACTCACGACCTTGCACTTGCTGGGCAGGCGCTTAGACCACTGAGCTAGATCCCCAGCCCTGTTTTTGAGACAGGGTCTCACTATGCCATTCAGGCTGGCCTTGAGCTCACTTTGTAGCGCAGGCTGGTCTCGAACTCACAACAATCCACCTGTCTCAGCCTCCCGAGTGCTGGGATTACAGGCGTGAGCCACCACGCCCGGCACTAAATGCCTTTTGCATAAAGGAATGTGCATGAGTCTTTGGGTGTCCAAGGACAAAATGTTATGTTTCTACAGTAATGTAATGTTGTTGATTGACTTACTGCTGGTTCTTAAGGATTGTTAAGCTGTGTTATAATGTTCAAGTTGCAAAATGATAAGAATTAGCATGTCTTGGTATCTGGAGGCTGATTTAAAGAAATATGTCTGGTTGCCAAGTTGACAAGGGGTGGATGTTATGGTTAATACATTGTGTCAACTTGCACAGTTTAAAAGTTTAACTGAGAGACTCAGCAGGGAGCCAGGGTTCTTACTTTGTAAATATCCTCATCCTGTGCAAAGGAGGGCAAGCGCATTTCGTGTACTACATCCACCTTGAAGGTGGGGGGGGGCTGAGTACAATTTGAGGGTAGAGAAGAGGTCTTTTTCCTTTTGCTCTGGCTACTGCCTTGAAGTGTTGCTCCAGTGCCATGCCTTGGAGCCAGCTGATTATGGACTGAAATCTCCAGAAACTGTAAGCTAAATAAACCTTTCCTTGCTTCACTTTGGGTGTCAGGTGTTTTGTCCCAGCAATGAGAAAAGTAACCAAGACAGTTGTCTAACAGTTAAACTGACTCAAATTACTCTTATAGTCTTCATCGTTATCTTCCATATTTTCTGACCTCATGATAGGATTGCAGCACTTTCAGTGCTTGAGTGCTAGATAAGTACAAGGGTGGGACAGACATACACACCAGTTCTAAGGGGCAATAGACCAAGCCAATCCTGTATTATACTCTTGGACAGAACATTTCTTAAATGACCAGCATGCATACATGCAGAGCTTCAGTAGTCTGACTCAATGGTTCACAGAAAAGGGGACAGACATAATATGAAGACAGAGATGCCATGCTTTGTATCCTACCTTAATCAGCCATCAGGTACCTAAAGGTTCAAGTGAAGAGCCAATGTACTGAGGAAACCATCCTTCAGGTTCCTGATAAATACCGCAGGCAACTGTTACCATAATCCACACATCAGAAATGCTACCTCCAGCTCATCACATCTGATGAATGAATGAACCACAGGATTTCAGTGCCCTGCTAGACTGAATGGCTCTTTAGGAGAGCAACTTTTTCTGTATTTTCCACTTAGGAAAGTATTTAGACAGGAGGCCTTGATTGTATTCTTTTTTTATTATTTTATTAGTATATGTGTGTAGTAATAATGTTTATATTCCTTGTATGAAGTTGGTGCATGTACATAATACATTTTAATTCCTTTTTTCATCTCTTTTCCCTTCCCTCCCTACTCCTATCCTCTATCTTTTGATACTAATCCTTTTTATCTACATGTTTTCAGTATCTAATGCTTGTATTCCTTATGTTGTGTTGGTATATATATATATAAAACACATCACAATTCCTGTTATTTTGATCCTATATTCCTCCTCTCCCACTCCCATCTTCTACCTCTTGATCTTCTTCCCCTTCAAGAAAGATGTATCTCCCTACTTCCTATTATCTTTCTTTTATTTTGGTCTTTATTTTTACCTTGAGTTTCTCATATAAGATAAATCATGTGATATTTAAATATGTATAACTTATTCATTTTACTAAACATTATGGTATTGAAGTGCATACATTTTTCAATACTTTACCCAAATTTATCTTTCTTTATGGTAGAGTAGTATCCCATTATGCATAAATGCTACATTTTCTTGATCCATTCATTTTTTTTAAGAGCAGAATATATTTATTGGGAGAAAGAAAGAAAGCTTCTGTCAGAGGGACAGAAGGGGTCCCGAGTGGGTTGCCAAAGACTCTGTCTTTTCTAGGGACTTTTAGAGTAAAATCATGAGGTGAGACGGGTCCAAGGTGGGGAAGAAAGGAAATGCCTAAGGTGGGCATAGGTGGGACAGAACTATGGTTAACCAATAAGATTAATTGCTCAGGTAAAATTGATTAAGTCAAGGCCAAATGGGGAAGCGAGTCATGTAGTGAGCGAGTATGCTTAAGGATCTGTGACTCTTCCCCTAGAGGGTTGGGATGGTGACTCCTGGCTTTCTCAGGGTGATAGAGATCTATTTAGAATATCAGTCCTCAGGAAGTGGGTACATTTGTTTGATCTGTTGTCTCCGGGTCTGGCCCACAGAAGGAGGTATTTGTCTCCTTTACAGTTGCAAGGTATCTGAGTTTTTGCATTGGCTCCTTTAAGGATTTGGCCCTGTCTGACAGCCTATAATAATTCTAACTAACTCAGCACACTGTAACATTCCCCCTCTGAAGAAGTAACTTGAACTCCCATGAAGGGTAATAGGCAATGACCAATCTGGCTTCTTCAGGCTGAAAGGGGTCGTAGTTGTTGATCAGCAGTCAAGAATACTCTATAGAGGTTTCTATCTAATGGTCTTCAGTAGATACCAGGCATTTTCATCTTGGGTAGGCATATAGTTTTAAGTCTGAAGGAGACAAAGCCAAAGAAACAATTAAGTTTAAGTATGCATGGGCCAAATAATAGAATCAACAGTGTTATTTTTTATTTTGAAAAGAATACAACCAAACAAAATAAAATAGAGTAGAGTCAATCACAACAAAACAATGAACATAGTACATGACTTCTAAATAGGGTAAAAAGCTATCAATAATGGCTACCATAATGTCTCCTGCTATCTGCATTATAACTGCCCATACCATCAGGGATAAATAAAATCAAACAAAACAGAGCCAAATAAAACCAGTAAAAACAAAACAAGACAAACAAAGCAGAACAATGTAAGCAATACAGAACTTCAAGATACTAGTAAAACAGCAGTGGCTACCATAATGCTTCTTGTTATCTTCAGAATTGTTGCCTACACCTTCAGACATATCACAATCAAACAACACAGAATAGAGTAAAATTAATCAAAACAAAGCAATGAAAGCAATACAGGGTTTCTAAACAAGATAATTGGACATCCTCGATGGCTGCAATTATATATTTTGTTATCTCTGAAACAGCTGTCTGTGCCATCAAGTATAATAAAATCAGACAAAATAGAATAAAATGAAACTAATCAGAACAATGAAGACAATATGAGTTTCAAATCATGACAATAGATTAACAGTGGTCACTTCTTTCCTTTTTGAGATAATTCGTCCCCTTTGACTTTTCCCAATAATATTGTGCATTTTTGATCCCACTAACTCCTTTAGTTCGTTAGACTAGGGAGACAACACAAAATTTACCCATGTGACTCTGAACCATTTCATTCATGAGCATGATCTGAAATTGCCTCTATCCACCTACAAGAGCCTTGAGGTTATCTTCCTTTATAGCTGAGTAGGTTTCTACCACATAAAATGCCATGTCTTTCTTATCCATTCTGCAGTTGATGGGTAAGCTACTCCTACTTTTTTTCAGGCTCCCTGTCACATAAGGCATTGTTTTCTCCCTTTTGACTTTGTCTATGAATTTTCTGAAAGGTTTCTGTCCTAATAGATTGCTGGACATTACAGCAGCAGTGTATCCGGACCACCAGCCCCTCCCTCCCTGATTACAGGTTCCTCCTAATTACCAGAATTCCCATGTCACCAGTGCCCACCCCCAAGTGCCATCCCCTCTCATTTGGAATACTTTAAAAGCCCAGTGGAGACTGCACCTCGTGGGGAAAATTGCCAAGCCACCTAGGCAGAATGTTTTTCCCTCCGTGTCCTCAACCCCTCCCCCAATAAATTCTTCCCTTAGATAAATCCTGCTTTTCCACTGCGTGGAGTACTCTGACATCGTTTCTCTGCACTGCTCTTAAAATAACCTAACATTTTCTTTCTAGTTAAATGTGCTTCTTGTATAGAGCATATTGATGGATCCTGTCTCCTGATGCACTCTGCCTGTGTTTCTTTCTATTAGTGCCTTGAGGCCCTCTTGCACTGCATTGTCTCTGCCATGTTATTTTCTTGCCATTGGCTCCCCAGTTTTCCTCTCCGTCCAATCAACTGGCCCCACTTGATGGTCCCCCTCTGACATTGTTCCTGAGACCATGGTCTTTTTTATCTCCCTCTAGGACGTCCTTTAGTATTCTTTGTAGGGTTGGTTTGGTGGTCATGAATTCCTTGAGCTGTTCTTTGTCATGGAAGTATCTTGTTTCTCCATTAATTTTGAAAGAAAATTTTGTAGGGTACATCAGTCTGGGTTGGAAGTTGTTTTCTATCAGGACTTGCAATACTTCACTCCAGCCTCTTCTTGACTTGATGGTTTGTGTTGAAGAGTCTGCCATGATTCTGATGGGTTTTCCTTTATAGGTGATCTGTTTCTTTTCTCTAACAGCTTTTAATGTTCTGTACTTGAGTTGAATTTCTGGGATCTTGATTATTATATGTCTGGGTTTAGATTTGTTTGGTTATGGCTAGCTGGAGTTCTATATGCCTCACTTATTTGAATGTCATTTTCTTTTTCCATGCTTGGGAACTTCTCAGAAATTATTTCTGTAAATACAGTCCTGATGCCATTTGTCTTGACCCCTGCTTTTTCACTCACATTTTTAATTCTTAAGTTGTGTTTCTTGGAGTTGTCTTGCAGCCATTGAATTGTTATTTCCTGAGTCCTTGTTACTTGAAAGAGATCTTTCCTTTCATGTTCACAACTTGCAAACCTGTCTTCAAGGTTTGAAAGTCTTTCTTCAGTTTCTTTCAAGTGGTTTTGCCAGGTTTCAATGGAGTTTTTAGTTTCCTGGATATCTCTTTGAATCTATTTAATGCATTCTAAATCTCTCTTATATTGTTCATTCATGGTTTCCCTCATTTTCTTATCCTCCATTTTTTTATCTGTGTCTTCTTTAGAGATGCTTACTAATTCTTTTATTATGTTTTTCATTTCTTCTTTTACCTGGGATAGAATTTGTAATTTCTCTTATAACTTCATGACATTGTTTCTTCACTTCAGTTGACATCACTTCAGTCATTTCAGGTGTGCAATTCTCAATCTCCTCTGTGTTTACCTCTTGTGGTCTTGCACTGCTTGAGTTGGACACCAGAGATTGCCCTCTCTCTCTTCATCTTGGCATATTCCTGATTTCTTCCACTCACGTGGGTAGTGTGGTCCCAGCCACCTCCAGCACTGGCCACAACTTCAAAGCATGACTCTTCAGCTTTTCTGGCTGGCTATGGTCATCTAATGGTGGGTGCCCATGCCTCTGCACTGAGCTGGGTACCAGCCCACAAGCCCCCAGAGTTTACACAGGAATAGAACTGGCCAGGGCCTGGGGATCTAAGATCATTAGGAACCTAAGCGATGTTGTCTGGAAGGTGCATGGGAGCGGATCTCAATCCAAACAACTCTTGTGAATCTGCCCACAACCTGGAGCTGCTGGAAGGCTGTTTGGTTTTTCTAGCCAGTGCTAGCTATAGGTATCTGATGGTGTTCTCCCATGCCTCTGCACTGAGCTGGGTACCAAGATGTTTGCATGAGAGTGGAACTGGCCAGGTCCTGCAGATCTAAGCTGGTTAGGAACCTAAGCAATGTTGTCTGAAATGCACATCAGAGAGGAACTCAGTCCCAGAAACTTCCACAGGTCAGCCCACAATCTGGAACTGCAGAAAGAAGCCGGCAGCAGTGCGGGCCGAGGACTTATCATGCCTGTCTCCAAAATGCCTCCCAGCCAATCACTCTCTCCCATGGGAGGATCAAATACCCTGCACTCACCACCAGCCAGGCCAGCTGCCACTCTTTTCGACCTCTGCACCTCTCTGCTGAGACCTTTGGGGTCCACTGCAACTGCACCTATGACCGTGACCATGACCATGACCAACTGTGTATCTCCAGGCTCAACAGCTCTTCTCACAGGATGAGTCCAGCTCCAGGCTAAGGCACCACCAGTCACCATCTTCTCCTTCATTTTAATTCTTTTTATTCTCTCTGTGGGCTTTAATTCATATTTTAGATTCTTCCTGAGGTCCACTTCCTTCCTTCTTTTCCTCTCCATGATGTTGTATTCCAGCACCTAAACTGTTTCTCTCAGAAAGACTGTTTCCTCTGCTGCTTACCATTCTGCCATCTTTCCAGAAGTCCTCTACAGGATTATTATGAGTACAGTAAGCAAAGACTTTTACCAAGAGGAGCCATCCATTCATTTTGGATGGACCTATAGATCACATGCATATTTCACTGTAATATGATCCTCCTTAACTCTTTCAGAAAGATACTGAGAAGGGAAATAGAGAGGTCAAATGGAATTTCTAGATGGAATATTTTGAGGAATCACCACACTGATTTCCACAGTATTTGTACTAGGTTACATTTTGACTAATATTCTGGAAGAGTTCCTTATTCCCTGAAGCCTTGCCAATATGTTTATTTTAATTTGATTTCTTGATGGCAGCAATTCTTTCTGTGGTAAGATAAAATCTCAGTGTTGTTTTAATTTGTGTTTTTCTAGTGGCTTGTGATGCTGAGCATTTTTTTGTGTATTTATTCACAGTTACTCTGAAGTATCTATTCATTTAGATTGCCCATTTTCTCAACTGGATCTTTTATTCTGGGAGTTCTAATTTTTAAGTTCTTTATATACTCTAGATATTAGTCATCTGTATGAACAATCAATAGCAAAGTTTTTTTCACATTCTATAGGTTGCCTTTTCACTCTGTTGGTTATTTCTTTTTTTAACTTGACACGATACCATTTGTTGATTCCTGAAATAATTTCCTGTATCTCTAAGGAAAGTCCTTGTCTATGCCTATGACTTTTTACCTATTTTGTCTTCCTGAAGGTTGTTTCTATTTTGACAGTAAGTTCTTTCATTCATTTTGATTGTAACTTGGTACACGGTGAGAGATATGGTTCTAGATTCAATCTTCTGCATGTAGATATCCAATTGTATTTATTAAAGAGGCTATCATTCCTTAGGTATGTATTTTTGGTCCCTTTGTCAAAGATCAAATAGTTGAATATGTTCAGGGTGGTTTTTGCAGTCTCTATTCTATTCCACTGATCCCCATGTCACTTTTTGTGCCAGTGACATGCTGCTTTTATCACTGAAGTTTTGTAATATAGTTTTAGGCCTGGATGATGATGCCTGCTGCTCATTCTTGTTATCCAGGGTAGCTTTTGCAATTCTAGGTCTCTTCTGGTTCCATGTGAACTTTAGGATTGTTTTCTAAACTTTTATGAAGAATGCTGTTGGATTTTTATTAGAATTGCATTAAATCTGTACATCAATTTTTTTTTTTTTTGCGGCACCGGGGATTGAACTCACGACCTTGCGCTTGCCGGGCAGGTGCTTAGACTGCTGAGCTAGATCCCCAGCCCTGTTTTTGAGACAGGGTCTCACTATGCCATTCAGGCTGGCCTTGAGCTCACTTTGTAGCCCAGGCTGGTCTCGAACTCACAACGATCCGCCTGTCTCAGCCTCCCAAGTGCTGGGATTACAGGCGTGAGCCACCACGCCCGGCTGTACATCAATTTTTAAAGTATGCCCATTTTGACTATACTGTACTGGTTGTATCTATTCAGGAGCGGGTGCTATCTTTCCATTTTCTGATGTCCACTTCAATTTCCTTTTCAGAGCACTGTAGTTATCATTGCAGAGGTCTTTCCATTCTTTAGTTAATGTTTAAGTATTTAATTTCTTGGTACTATTGTAAATAGTATATCTTTCCTTAATTTCTTTCTCAGTGGATGCATTGTTAGTATTCAGGAATGCTATTAAATTTTTCATGATGACTTTTGTATCCTGCTATATTACTGAATTTGATTATTAATTCTATGAGTTATTTGGTGAACTTTTTAGGATCTTCGATGTAGAGAATTATGTCACCTATGAATGGTAAATTTTGACTTCCACCTTTCTATCTACCCCTTTTACTAATTTTTCTTACATAATTGTTCTTGCTAATGTTTCAAGTATTATGTTGAACAGGAAGAGTGACAGTGGGTACCTTTGTCTTGTTCCTGATTTTAGAGGTAAAGATTTCAGTTTTTCCCCATTTAATATGAAGTTGGCAGTAGGTGTGTCATAAGTGGTTTTTATCAGATTGAGAACATGTCCTTCTATACTTATTTTCTTCAGCATTTTTATCATGAAAGGATGTTGAATTTTGTCGAAGGCTTTTTCTACATCTATGGAGATGATCATGTGATTTTGTCCTTTTTTCTGTTTTTGTGACTTACTACATTTACTGATTTATGTGTGTTGAACCATCCTTTCATCCTTGAGATGAAGCCTGCTTGGTGCTCATGTATGATCTTTTCAATGATTCTTTTTTTTTTTTATTTATATTCATTGTAGAGATTAGTCTATAGTCATCTTTTTTGTTGGACCTTTGTCAGGTTTTGGAGTCAGGGTAACAGAAGATTTCCAAGAATGACTTTAGAAGTACTCCTTCCCTTTTGATTTTATTAAAAAGCTTGTGGAGTATCTTTTTAGATGTTCACTAACATTTTTGAGAATTCAGCAGTGAACTCTTCCAATGCTGGGCTTTCCTTGGTAGTTTATTTACTACTGCTTCAATTTCATTACCTCTTATTGAATTATTCAGGGTTTTAAAATCGTCTAGGTTTAATTTATGTCTACAAATCTATCCATATCTTCTGAATTCTCCAACTTACTTTCATTCATATTTGCATATAGTTGTTAATTTCTTTTTAATTTTGGCAATGTTAGTTGTGATTTACCTGTTTCCTTTCTAATTGCATTAATTTGAGCTTTCTCACTTACTGTCTTTCTCTGTATCTCTCCTCTCATTAGATTCACCAAAAATTTGTGTATTTTATTTATTTTTGAAGAACTAACTCTTAGGTTCATTAATTCTTTGTATTTTGTCCTCAATTTCTTTGATTTCTTTACTGATCTTTATAATTCCCTTCCTTTTATATGATGAGGAACTGTAAAGTACAGAGGACTTACATAGTTTAAGCAAGAGCATTCAGCTAGAAAGCAAAAGAAATGAAATTTGACCCCAGGCAACTTAAATGCTAGGACAAACCCTTTTACTCTGCTTCCTCTCACTAAGGGAACTTCTATCTTCCAGATCATAAAGCACAAAAAATCTTAGATCATAAAAAATAGGCCAGAGACAGGGATATAGCTCAGTGACATAAGCACTTGCCTCACAAGAGGAAAGTTCTGAGTCTGATTCCCAGTACAAAAAAAAAAAGTTCCAAAACTCTGGTCCTACACCAAAGTGTAAATTAAACACTCATCTTAATTCTTGATCATATCTTTTCTAACAAATTTCCAAAACTTGGTAGCTTTACCTTTCGAAGCATTATTCCAGGAACTCTTCCCTTCTGTCCTTCTGTCATTTTGTGCAAATGCACCAAGTCTATACATTCACATTTTAGCTTTTCCACAAATTAGTGACTTTAAATGTACTATCTTGGTTTTTATGCTACTTAATTACTTTCTTTTATTGCAACGATTCACTAAAATATTGCTTATGTACCTCCAGCTGTATATTTAGCTTCTCTGAAACCACAAAGGACAAAAAAGCTTATGCAGATGTGAATAGTTGAAATGAAAGTCCAGTGATTTTCTGGGAGTAAGTATAATGAATTCTCATTACAAATGTTATGTCATGAATATGGAGTGAGATTAATAATGACCACTTTCAGGACAACATTTAGGAGAATTGCACTCAAGAGTTTACAATAGTTACATCCAAATGTGCAAACAAAGAACCAAAACTAATTCTTATTATTGTTTTGAAATGATATTCAGTACAAATGGTGTGTGTTTGGAAGGGTCTCAAACCTCAGGTCTACTATTTTCCCAGGAAAAAAAATATATATGAAAAGAAAGAATAGACATAGTAGAGGTATGCATCAGAAAAAAAAAACATTTAAATATCTGATAAACAAGTTACTCCCTGTTTATGTGCCCAGTCCTGAGAGGGAAGTTTAGCAAGAAGTGTGGGAAAAGCACACCAGCATAGTGTGGTAAGAAGTTTAATCTTAGTATCCAGAAAAAGTCAATTAAATAACCAGCTACTCTTTGATGCATGCAAAATTTTGAGCAAGTCACAAAAATGCTCTATGCTTCAGTAGTCACAGAAATATATTATGGGTATGTATTGTCTCACATGTTATATAAATTAATGTGCTTAGTGCCATGACAAGACAATATGATTCTTTAAATCAGTGTGAATTGAATTTTCTCTTCTTTGGCATAATATCCTGAGTCTTATTAATAGAGTCTTTCTCTAATTTTTTTAAAAAAAACATTTTATATATTTGCGTATCCTAACTACTTTTTATGTTGTCTAGTTGAAATGACACATATTTGAGCAAAGATATGTTTACATCCAGGATAAAAACAGAAAAAAGAAACCACAGAACAATTTTGATCAATAAATGATTAACATACAAGATTGTCAACTAGGAATAGAAGAATTCCAGGTTACAAAGAAAAACCTAATAAATACAGAAGCAGCAACTTTAGAGAGATGCTACTCTCTGCCAGGAATGAGGTGAGGCACTGAAAAAGAAGCAAATTTTGGACAAACTCTGATCCCCATACATACATACTTCCAAGGCTCAGATCTGGACCTCATTTTAGATGGTATGGCTACAACATCCAGGATGGAGAGCAGTTCAATGAAGTTCCACAGGCTGATACTTGCAAGCAGAAGCATCTTTACTGGAGTGTTGAAAAAGCTTATCAGAAATCTGCATGGGGTGGGCACCACTGATTGTACCAACACTGCTTGATATACCAGGGCTCACCAGGAAGCCACCTGCAAGCCTTGGAAGGTGACCAGGTGTCCAGTGTGTTCAAGAATCAGAAGTGAATGTAAAAACAGATGTATACATAATACACACAAATTTCATAACAGTGGTTACCTCTGGAAGCGGAGAGAAAGGAAAGATATCAAGAAGGCTTTGGCTCATGTTTGCACTTTAATTGTAGTATTTTATTTCATAAACTGGGGAGAAGGTAGATAAATAGATGATAGGTAGATAGACAGACAGACAGAGACAGACAGATAGATAGATAGATATTCAGTCACAGTTTCTTTTACTTTTGTACCTACAGTTTTATTACCACAGCTTTTAATTTGAAAAAAATTTATTGAGCTATATGGTCATACTGATACTGGTAATTATGATGGTTTTAGAAGACCATAATGACTGTTATTCTTTCTACTTTATAATTTGCAGCTTCTAAAATCAACTACTTGTAGGTCATTTACAATGGGAATCTTAGAAAATTTAGAACTTGAGAGACTTAATGATTCTACTTCATAGTAGAAGAAACATTTCCAAGTTATAAATGAAAAACATTTCCAAGTTATAAATAAAAAATAAGAAAGTGTAGGTTTCAGTGGTCAGTGAATCAAAATGGTAGTTTACAAATTAAATTAGAAGTTTCTATCTTTGGATTTAAACAAGATAATAAGATCTAAATACTACATTTAAAGAAACTCATTGACCCTGCATATTTGTTATAATGAAGTTGCCTTCTGAGGAATTCTATGTGGATCTGATAGTGTCTTAATTTGCAGTAGATATTATAGCAGCTAGGAATTCTTCAACAAATGTATCATGAAAAGACCTTTTCATAAATATATGCCCAAATAAGTAGGTGAATTTGGAGAAGGAATGAAAATGTAATATCATTAGATAAGATGAAGATTCTGGAAGTGTGCTGAAAACAACCACATATACAATTACTTATATTTTAGTTTTAAAAAAAGGTAAACATTTCAGAAAGCTTATTTGAAAATTTTTTAAGACTTACACTTTGCTTTAAAACCCTTGCATTTAAAACCTTTATCACATTGGCAGATGTTTTTACTTATCTAAGATGCCAAAATATCATTGAGTGCACTGATTTTGCATTTACCTTATTAACACTGTCAGTACCAAACACTGTCTGCATGTGAAACTCACTTCGTTGTTTCCTGAAGAATATGGGGATCTATTTTAAAAGTTAGAATTTCACTTTTTGAGATTAATTTCCATAAAAATCAATACTATAAATGAGAGTGATGTGAGAATGGCATATTCTTTCCTTTTTGAAATTTTTTAAGCATAGACTTACAGTAGAAACACACACACACACATACACACACTGTTTGATTTCTTTGTTTTCTCATTCCCTACTCCCAGATGCAATACATCTTAAAAAATTTAACAGTATCACTCAAGCAGTAAAATTAAAAATAAAGAAGACAGACAGTTAAATATCAAGTTAAATTGGATTAAAATAAAAATAATTATACCTCTTTGTAATGCATGGCACGTATGACATGCTTGGAAAAGGCAGAGAATGAATTCTAGTGAATATTATTATTCTAGATATATGACATCAAGCAGAACGAAGATGTGGTTAAAATAACAAAAATCTTAGACCAATTGCCTAATCACATGTGAGAAGAAAAAGCCGCCAAGGAAGCTCAAAGGACAGTATTCACTTAGGGACAGAAGGCCACAGAAGCAGTTCATTCACCTCCCCACAATGCCTACCTCGACCTTATGACCAGGTTGCTGAGCAAGATAAAAAGAAATAATTTGCACACATTGGGTGGCAGAGTTTGACAAGTGTTCAGCATGTTTTTAGTAAAATTAGGGTACTGATATGTTGTACTCATTGCATGTAATATTGCCATATAACTTTTAAGCAAATTGAATTATAAATATGATTTACCAATTTAATATTTATTAAGTAGCAAAAGCTCATTGTATTCATTCTACTCATCACCTTCATAGGCATACATAGTTTTATTCAGAATTTAGGAAGAAAATTTGTATTTACTAGTGATTTTTTTAACAACCTATGGAGATTGGAGAACAGATAAAAAGTATCCCTATTGTAATATGTCAAAGAAGATAAATTTTGAAAACAAGAATGATGGCCAAAACACTCAGTCAAGACTTCAGTAAAGTCCTAGTCCCACTTGTCTCAGTCATCTAATGCCATTCATAAATTCCCCCACACAATCAGAGAATAGAAGGTGAAAAAACCAAATTACTGCACAATATAGTCAAATATTTGAAGATAATATATACATTTCAAGGAAGCAAAGAAATCTGAGTGATTCAGAAGGCAACAAAAAAAATGATAGCGACTAACATCCTGAAATAAAACTAGCAAGTTGAATTGGATGAAAGAACTATCGGGATAAATAACCCATACACACTATTTTACACCAACCTATCAGTTACTACTAAAATCCATATATTTCATCTTCAAATTGAGTTCATTTTTTCAGAGTCTATGTGAGCAAAACTGATTAAATTAAGCTGCCTTCTATGTCTTTAATGAATCAGAAATAATTTTACCAGTATCTAGGTATTATAAAAATTTACAGTGGAGGTTTTCTCCTACTCTAGTTTTTTTTGTTTTTTTTTTTTGTTTTTTTGTTTTTTTTGCAGCACCGGGGATTGAACTCATGACCTTGCGCTTGCTGGGCAGGCGCTTAGACTGCTGAGCTAGATCCCCAGCCTTTCCTACTCTAGTTTTAAAAATATTTAATTATTTAAAAATTTTACAAAACTACCTGTTAGAATGCCCAAAATTTATGTCTGTTATCTATTCATTAGACTCTAGTATGATTTGGAATAAAAGACACTCACATTCAAATTTTTCAAACTTGAAATAAGTTACCCTAAAATTCTCAATGACTACGGTATTAATAATGTGGACATGTGTTGAGCAAAACAGTGACCACTAGCCATATGAAGCAAGCAAGCACTTCAACAGTGGCTTGTCTAAACTGAGACATGCTAGAAATGAAAAATACACAGCAGATCTCAAAGACTTAATATTAAAAAGAAGTATATGTACTATTTCTTTAATGACTCCATATGTGATTACATGAAGTAATATTTTAGAAATATTAAGTTAAATACATATATTATTAAATTAATTTCATCTTTGTAAAAGTTTTCTAAGCATGGCTATTAAAAGTACAAAATTACATATATATCTCATGCCTATAGCCTACATTTTATCTCTGCTGGCCAGCACTTATATAGAGAATATTCAACTGTCATAGAGGAGGCAGTTTCGTGCTATGTGTCTGATCTATGTCATTTTTTAGAAAGGAGGACCTGGCTGTTTATCCTTTGCCATCATTTGGCACATATAAAAGGCAGCCAGTAACAGAAACATACTGAGATGGCTATTTAGAAGTCTGTGTAGACAACACTTGTTCTTCACATCCATTTAGAAAATAATCACAATAATAGCTATATGTTCATAGGGTTGCAAAACTGAATGGGTAGCATGAGTAAAATATTTATAACTATGTACACAAAATGGACTCAAAATTAATATAATTAATATTAGGAGTGGTTACAATATCAGTGTTCTTCCACAAACTCATGAAGCAACATCATTTGCTGCAGATATCTGAAGTGA
>RJWT010028275.1:0-15257 GCA_004365215.1 Cuniculus paca | reverse complement strand
ACTGTGGCGATAGCAGTCCAGGCCTCGCAGTGTTACATGACAATTAAATGCATATAAAGCATTCATGACAGTGCCCAGCAGACAGTATATAGTAAATAAAGCCTGTCATGATTACTGGTCTACCTCGTTCCAAGTGGCCTCTTCAAGTTACCATCAACCCAATGCAAGGGGGCACTTAGGAGACTAACACAGTTGACTTTCTGTATTTAAATATTGGTGAGGGTCATTGATATTAATTTACTTTAAAAATTCTTCCCTAGTTCAATACATAGGGTGTAAATTGTTGAATGATTTTTAAAAAAAAATTTTTTTTTTGGCAACAGGGTCTCATTATGCAGCTCAGGCTGGCCTTGGGCTCACTTTGTAGCCCAGGCTGGTCTCAAACTTGCAATGATTCTCCTGCCTCAGCCTCCTGAGTGCTGGGATTACAGGTGTGTGCCGCCACGCCTGGCTCGAATGATTTTTTTTCACTCAACATGTTCATCAGCCTTTCTTGTAAGGATGCCTCCTAAAAGTGTACACATTTTTTGTAAATTTAAACTTCTGTTTACTCCTTTCCTTTGTCATCTTCTGATTTCTCTTCCAGAACTGATCCGTACCCTGAATTTTGTATTTGTTGCTCCTTTGATTTTTTAAAAATACTATTTTTTAAAGAAATTAAAGTGTATCACACATAATAATACAATGCACAAATCTCAAGTGGATAGCTTTAGTAATGCTTACAAAGTATTCACATACAAAGCCACACCTGGATTAAGACATAGAATATTGTGGGTGCCCCAACAGAAGCCTCCTTTATACCCCTTCCCAGTCAGTTCTCCTCCCTCACCCTTCCCAAGGTAACCGTTGTTCTGACTTTTGTCACCGCAGATTAGTTTTGAAATTGTTAAGAATGTATTCTCATGTCTGCTTTCTTTCAGTCAGTATTTTCTCTGCAAGACTCAACCTGTTGTTCTATGTATTAGTAATTCATTCTTTTTCCTGGTTGGGTGAGTAATCTATTATTTATTTATTTATTCATTCATCTTACTGTTAATGGACATGTGTGCTGTGCCTCTTTTCTTGCTATTATAAATAAAACTACTGTGAACTTTCCACCTCCTCTGGTATATATATATATATATATATATATATATGTATTCATTTTTGTTGGGTACAATAATTATGATTGTTATGTCATATGCATGTCATAGATGCTTCTAAAAAATTTTGTACGTACTCTAATAGGTAGGTGTATGTTGTAAAAGATACTTTCAAAAATGTGTGTGTATATATATATGTACACACACATATACATTGTAGCTTTTTTTCCATTTTTTTTTTTTTGTGGCACTGTGGATTAAACTCATGACCTTGTGCTTGCCAGGCAAGCACTTAGGCCACTGAGCTAAATCCCCAGCCCATGTCTTTTTGAGACAGGGTCTCACTATGCCATTCAGGCTGGCCTTGAGCTCACTTTGTAGCCCAGGCTGGTCTTGAACTCACAAGGATCCTCCTGTCTCAGCCTCCCGAGTGCTGGGATTACAGGCGTGACCCACCATGCCTGGCTCTTTTTTTCCCCTTCTATGACTTACCTTTTTTATTAATGGTATTTTTTGGTGGCTATTGTCTGAAAGCTTGATATTTTAACTTTTTAAATTTTGAAACACAGTTATTTAGAAAAGTATGTTATTTAATTTCTGAATACCTGAGGATTTCTTAGTTATCTTTATTCTGGACTTCTTGCTTAATTTCAGTATCATCAGAAAATATACTCTGAATTATTTCAGTCTTTTAAAATCTGCTTAAATACGTTTGAATCTCCAACTGTACTTAAATATTTTCTTCTTTAGTCCTCCACGTTTTGGCTTTATATATTTTGAGACTAGGTTATTATGTGTATACAAATCTAGCATCGCTATGTTTTTACACAGTTGAGTCCCTTATTGTTAGGAAACATTGCTCAGTAAAGTCGCTTGTGTTCATGGTTACTCTGACACTTGTGTAGTCACACCAGCTTTCTTTTGATTGATGCTTGCTTAGTGTGTCTTTTCCTGTCCTTTTGGTTTTGAGTATTTCCAGTTAGTTGTTGTTGCATAACAAACCAGCCCAAAATACAAGGGTACAAATCAACAACCGTTGCGCTATGCTTATGGGTTCTGTGGGTGGGAAGCGCTGGCCGAGCAGAGCAGGTATGCTGACACATTTTCTATAGTCTGGAGGCTTTGAACCCTGCCCTGACTCCCGGGGTTACTGAACCCCTCAGGCTCCCCTGCGGCTTCGCCTCCCACCCCTATTGCCCCCATCGTGTCAGACAAGTGACCTCAAGGAACAGTAGGAGCGAAACACATTGCTTACCCCATTTCCACTTTCTGTGTCCTCTTGGTCCTACTGGTCCTGCCAAGTTTGGTTGCTCCTGGATGCTTTTATGTAAGTGTTTTGTGCATTAAATCTGAGCGTTAGTATTGTTACCAGTGGAGGGCTTTGCTTGGTATTCTTTTACTTAAAAACAGCTTTATAGCCGGACCTGGTGGCGCACGCCTCTAATCCCAGCACTCAGGAGGCTGAGGCAGGAAGATCATCTCGAGTTCGAGACCAGCCTGGGCTACAAAGTGAGCTCAAGGTCAGCCTGAACAGCAAGGCGAGACCCTATCTCAAAAAGACAAAGGTTGGGGATTTAGCTCAGCGGCCTAAGCACCTGCCTGGCAAGTTTGAGGTTGTGAGTTCAATCCCCGGTGCCACAAAAAAACAAAACAAAACAAAAACAAAACAAAAAAAACAAAACAGTTTTATGAGCTGGGAGTGCAGCTCAGTGGTAAAGTACTTACCTAGCATGCAAAAGCCTCTGAGTTCCAACCCCAAAACCATAAAAACAAAAACAAAAAACCCCCAAACAAAAACAAACCAGTTTTATTACCTGTATATGTTCATAAAAGTGATTTGCTTGCTTTTGAGATGTATACAAAGTGGTACCATCTTGTATTAGTTTCATATTGTTATAAAACACATTCACTCACTTGGTGGCTTAAGATATTTACTGTCTCACAGCTTTCTGTGGATCATGAATTTGGGACTGGCTAAGCTACATGGTTCTTTCTGGCTTGGGATTCCCCATGAGCTTGAATTCAGGGTATCAGTAGGTCACCTGAAGGCCGCCTTGGGCCTGCAGGGTCTCTGAGCAGCGTACTCATGTCGACGGCTGATAAGTGCCTGCTGGATATTGGCGGGAAGGCTGAGTTCTTCCCAGTGTGGGTCTCTCCGCAGGCTGCTCTGATGTCCTTAGGACTGGTGACTGGCTTCCCAGCACACAGAACATCAAAGAGTAAGGCAGAAGTGGCCATAACTTTTTTCATTTATTTTTGAAATCACATACTATAAGTTTTGCCACGTTCATTAGAAGCAAGTCACTAAATCTGGCCGTTATTCAAGAGGGAAGTTAGTCTCCATGGAAGGGTGGGGTGTCAAAGAATCTGAACGCATCTTTTAGAATAACCACATATTAGTAGGTAGGTTTCCGGGATTTGCTTTTTCACCCAACATTACATTTCCAAGCTTCACACGTATTGTTGCAAGTAGCTATAATTCATTTATTTTTACTACTTTATAATATTCCACAGTGTGAGTAGCTCACAGTTTATTTCTCCCATTGTCTTGTTGACAGTTGGTTGTGTGGTTTGTTAGAATTCTTTTTCTTGAAAAGCCATTTATCTTAGTCTTCTCCAAAGCACATTTTGAATGATTAATTTTGTAGTTATTTTAAATTTAGAAAGCAAGCCAGTGCATTGTGTTTGGGCCACACTGGCAATGGACCATTTCATGGTGTGAGTACTAGAATGTGCTATGAACCCTATTTCTCTGTTGTGAATTTACTGTGTCCCCAGAGAAGACCATTACAATTTCAGTGCTGTGTATTTGCAGTTGCTTTGGCCATGGGGGTGAGCAGCTGGCCTCACACTGGGAACACAAAAAGTCAGGAGCTGGGCAAGACCAGCTGATTCCTGCAGAGTGAAACGGGCAACATGGGAAGACCAGGCTCCTTTAGCCTTTTCCTTGAGACCGTGAGTGAGATTGGAGTGAAACACAGGAAGTGGGTGCTCGTGTGTGCTTCCAGCCTCCCGGGGAACAAATCCTGCTCCATAGCCTGTGTTCATCGTCAGAAACCCTTGAGTCTCTTACCCAGTGTGGTTTATGCCCCTGGCTGTATTACAGACCTGGGCATTAGTAGCAGCAGCAGGAGGGGAGGCAGAAAGGATGAAACTGAGTTCAGATTGGCCTGTGTTTTAATCTTGACCTTCACACTCGTTATGGTTTTAGAGTGGATAACTTACATAACTTCTTTCACCTTCAGTTTTCTCATGTGCAAAACAGTCATGTTATTATTTTCTTTATATTCCAAATTACATTAAGGATGCCTGGGATAGAGTCTGGCAATATTAGATGGTCAATAAAGGACAGCTTTGAGCCTGGAGTCGTGGTGCATGCCTCTAATTTCAGCTACTTGGGAGGCTGAGGCAGGAGGGTTACAAGTTTGAGATTAGCCTAGGCAAGTTAGTGAGACCCTGTCTCATAATAAAAAATGAAAACAGCTGTGGATATATTTAACTCAGTGTGAGGCCCTGGATTCTGGGCCACTGCCCCCCCAAATAAATAAATAAAAAAAGAAGACAGCATTATTTGATTGTCATTACCATTATTGCTGTCACCACAGTCACTATCATCATGCAGGAAAGCTTTGGATATAGGTACTGCTCTTGGCCTCTTGGGAGGTCTTGAATCTTTGCTCTTCTTTGATTCCAGTTTGTGTCCCTGAGTTAATTAAGGTATTGCTGTGCCCCAGACTTCAGCCTTTTCCTCAAAGAGGGGAATTCTAGGGCTTCTTCCATGTCAGGACTAGAGTGACTGGGTTAGGCCAGGCCTATTGTAACACACAGCCAAATGCCTGGTCATCACCATGCACTGTGGTCCACCCAGGGAAATCCACCCAGAACAACAGATTTTCATCAGGGCCACAGGGCTTACAGCTGTCCCTGGATTTGGCTGACTTTTAAGCACACTGACAGACAATGCATGCATGGGCTAAGAAGAGACTGGTCAGGGAGCCGGTCAGGTCCCAGGGAGATGGACTGATGTAGCATCTGCTTGGTTTTGTGTTCCACTCCAAGTGAGAGGTCCACAGGGCAAAGTTTGGATCAGTTGGTGTCTGACCTGGTTCTTGTTCATTTGTTGGTTAATTCACTTGTTAAACATTTACGTACTGTGTCAGTGTACTGGGCTAGGTGCCATGGGGGTATCTATCTATTTTTCTATAGATGGGGGTACACCACCTAACAGCACTTAACACAGTACCCTGGAGATGTGAGAGATTGCCATAATGTTTCATAAGTAACCTAACACACATAAGAGACATGTATATATAACACACACACACACACACACACACACACACACACACACACAAGGAACCTTGAGTTCAACAGTTCCTTATATGATTGATCTATGCAGGCAACTACAAAGCAAGGAATAAAGTGGTAAGATCAGGAGGGCATAAGAGATGTGCCAGTCAGATGTTATGGGTGTCCAGAAGTGGGGGAGAACTTTTCTGGACTGGGCTCGCTGCCTCTGTCCTCAGTCTGCTCCTTTAGGTCTGCCACATGAACCACCCCAAATACCCATTTCAGTGTGTCTTGCTCCTTTTCAAAGTCTTAAAATGGCCTGCTATTGCCAATGACACTGATCGTGAAGTTCCTTTCAGAGGGATCTGTTATCTCTGCCTCCATATGCGTGATTTCTTCCTTTTTCTAGGGTGGGGCTGGGGATGTGGCGGGGAGGGGTGGGGTTTGCAAATTGCCTGCTCTGGTTTTGAACTTCCTCAAGGTTTGTGGTTTGGGCCCCTCTGAGGGTGTTCCCTGGAGGATGCTGCATGTGGAATGTTTTCCTGTTTATGTTTGAGTGTGGAGGCCTGTCTGTGGGGCAGTCCTGTTCTTCCCTCTGCCTGGGGCCTTTGGATTTCTGCTCTGAGGAATAACTTGAACTAGGGCTTTTACCTGGAGAGGTGAAGGACTTCCACATGTGACCTTCGAGTTGTATCAAGCTGAAAAAGAGTATTCAAATTTCTGGTACTGGGGGACTTATTCTCCACTAGCTTCGGGTCTTGTGCAGGGGGCCTAGCTTGCTTACAAGGCCTGGGACTGTGACCTTGATTGGTGTTAAAACCCCAGCCCCGGAGGCTTGATGTTTATCAGTGCACTCTAGTCTTGAGGTTGTAGGCAGATAATTCCCTAAATCTGTATCTCTAGTTCTATTAACCCCCCACCAAAGTCCAGAGCGTAGTCTCTTGTTATAGTTTGTTTTTTTAAATGCTCCCCAGATTTCACATGTTGAAGGCTTTGGCCCAGCTTAGGAGGTGATGGCAAAAACTAGGAGGCAGAAGCTAATTGGAGTTGGAGGAAATAGATCACTGAGAATGTGCCTTGGGTATGTTGGCACTGTCTTTCTGTCTGTCTCTCTTTCTGTGTCTCCCTCTCTCTGTGTTTGTCTGTCTGCCTCTCTGTCTGTCTCTATGTCTCTGTCTCTCTCCCTTCTTTACCCCATTTCCCAGTCTCTTCCTTCCCCAATGCCATGAGGTGAGCAGCTTTGCATTGATCCCGCCATGATGTCCACAGGCCTGAAATCAATGGAGTCAACCGGCCATGGACTGAAACCTCTGAAACCATGAGCCAAAACAAATATTTCTTCTTTCTAAGCTGTTTGTCTCTGGTATTTTATCACAGTGACAGAAAGCTGCTTATACAGCTCTTATCTCCAACTGCCTGCCTGGTGATCATCTCTATCTGGCTACCTTGTGACCATCTCAGATTTAACACAGTCAAAACAGAGCTACTTATCTTTTAAACATACCATTATGTCATATATATGAATAAACACTGAGTGCCTGTTACATACTAATCACTTTCATGGCTGTTACCTCATTTTTACCATCATCTCTGTGTATAGTATGGCCACATAGGTCTACACACCATCCAGAGAGAGTGTAGTTATGTTGGTTAACCCAAACATGCTTTTCTTTAAACATTCCAGTGATCTCAAGATTTACAAGAGAGTACTTTTTAGACAACAGAAGTCCCAGCACTGAGCTTCTCCTGCTCCATTCCTACACTCCATTTCCTCTTCCTTTCTGATATGTTCTGGCTCTGCTTCATTTATAAGGAAAAAGGAAGCAACTTTTACAGTTTTTCTCCCTAATCTAGAGTTTTAAAGAATGTGGTCTACTGACTACCTGCCTTGAAATTACCCTGGGTACTTGTAAACAGGAGTGATTCTTGGCCTCTCCCAAGCTAAACTTTCTGGAGATAGGGTCCAGAAATACAACTTTTTAAACAAGTTCCTCAGGTTATTCTTAAGTGTACTGTGGTTTGAGAACCATTGCCCAAACCTCATTTTTCTTTTGTAATTTAACTAAAATATTAATGGGAGATACCACATCAGGGAGCCCAGAAAAGAGGGAGCTGCATGTGTTAGTCAGCTTTCTGTCATTATGACAAAATACCCGAGGTAATCACTTAGAAGAGAAAGGGATTATTTTGGATCCTGGTTTCAGGCCATGATAGATTGGCCCTATTGCTTTGGGCCTGTGGTGAGGGAGCATATAACAGCAGAAATACATGATGGAAGAAAATCACTTACCTCATGGCAGGGAACAAAAAGAAAGGAAGAGACTGAGGCTTCAGTCTTCCTTTCCTCATTGCTGGGATGAAATGCCCAACACCTACAATTTAAAGGAGGAGAGGTTTATTTTGACTAGTAGTTTTAGTAACTTTGGTCTGTGTCAGGTAGGCCCAAACATAGCAGTGGCACTGTGGAAGGGCCTGGGTAGAGGAGAGCTGCTGACATCATGGAGACCAGGAAGCAGAGACTGAAGGAAGCCAGGAAGGGAGCTATGCCCTCCTAAGACATGGTCCTAGTGACCCAGCTCTTCTGACCAACGCTGTTTCTTAATGGCAACTCAGCGATATCACCCCATAATTCCATCACCTTCCAAAAGCCCTGCCTGTGAGCACAGGAACCTCTTGGGGGATACGTACATAAAAAGCACAACTGTCCCACAATCCCCTTGGAGGGCCTGTCCGCAGTGACCTATTGACCTCCTACTACAGTGCACCTTCCAGTAGTGCTTGCTGGGGACCAAGCCTTTACCACGTGGACCTTTAGGCGCTATTTATTCAAACCATAGTGCTGAGTCGTAGCTGTTCCTAGCCACACTAGAACTATCACAGGACTGGGGCGGGGGAGACTGACTGGGCCACATTTAATGTCATGTATATCTTGTTGAGCTGTGGCATCAGACCAGATTCGAACCTTCTGGAACTATAATTACCACTTTAAAATTTTTCTCATTGATGAGAGAAATGTTTTTGGAAAAAAAAATTAAAAACTTTCTCAATGATTTTCATCTTGTTGTCTAAACATGTGAAATTCAGCAGAGGATGATGAAACTTAGATATTACAGGCTGACCAACTGTCCTAGTTTGCCTGGGACCGGAATGGTGTAAGAATTTCAGTTCCAAAATTAGGAAGGTTCTGGGAAGATTGAGATGAGTCGTTCACCCTAGCAAATGCGCTCAACGATTCAGTTCATGAGCTAAAATGAAATACATCAGAAGAATAGATGTGAAATCTACATACATTATACAGTAAGAAAGACTGATTTGGGATGACATGTTATATTAGTTACTTTTCTGTTGTTGGGACAAAATATGTGACACCTGCAATGTGAAGATGAGGTTTCTTTGCTCTTGGTTTTTGTGGGTGCAGTGGCTGGCCAGCTGTGTGGCAGAAATGGTGGGGTGGGCCACGCCCCACTTAGAGGGCTGGAAGGGTGTGGCAGAGGGAAGCTGTTGAATCTAAGGCAGCCAGGAAGCAGAGAGAGGAGGATGCAGGAACAAGAATGCGCTTTTCCTGGTCGTGACCCAGGCTCCAGCTTGACAGCACCTCCAGCTACGAACTCCCAGTGGAACCATGCATCAATGAATGTGCATGTAGTACTCCCACAGGCTGCCTCCTTCCAAAAGCCCCCCAAATGTATGAGGCTTTCTGGGGGGACATTTTTCCATGTAAAGAAGAGAAATGTATTTTGGGATTAGTCTGACCTTTGGTGAAAGATTGAATCACTTGTGGTGTTGAAAATTGAGAGGCGTCTCTCACCCTTCCACAAAAGTTTTGTGGCCACTGGGTTTTATGGGTGACTGCTTTTTGCACGTCACATCATTTGTAATAATGGTACAAACACAATCAAGTCGAGAGATTTTACATCATAGCTCTGAGAGGAGGCTGTGTTTTCTGACCTAACCTGGTTATTTGGTGTCTTGTGGTATGTTTCTGAGTTCTGAGCTCACACAAAGAATGCATCAACATAAGGGTGGGGGAGGTAGAGGAAAGGACTTCTTAGTATTTACTCAGAAGTCTGTGCCTGCTGGGAATGGTGGTGCACGCCTGTAATTCCAGCACTTCAGAGGCTGAGGCAGGAGTATTGCTGAGTTCAAGGTCAGCCTGAGCTCTACAGTGAGTTCAAGACCAGCCTTAACTATATGGCAAGACCTTGTCTCAAAAATATACCTGCAAAAGCATTGAAAGGAAAGGAAGCATTCTCCACTGTTCTTGGGAGTGCAGACTGGTGCACCACTGTGGAAATCTGTGGAGATTTCTCAAAAAAGTAGGATTAGAGGTCCCATTCGACCAGCTATTCCCATGCTGGGTATCTTCCCAGAAGAATTAAAAACATCATACCATAGCAATATATACACACCTATGTTTATAGCAACCCAATCTGTAAAAGCTCAATCTTGAAAACAACCCAAAAGCCCATCACCTGAAGAATGGATAAAAATGATGTGGTATTTTTATGCTATGGACTACTACTCAGCCATAAAGAAGGAGAAACTTGAGATTTTATAGGTAAATGGATGCAGCTTGAGACCATACTCATTAGTGAAATAAATCAGGCTTGCATGTGTAAACACCATATTGTCTCCCTGGTGTGAGAAACTGAAAGAATAAGGTCCTAAATGTACAATAGATATTGTGAAATGGGAAGAAATATTTCAAAAGGAAACAGGTAGTAAGATGGGGGAAAGAGGAAAGGAAGGAAGGGAAAAGGGAAAAAAATGCAAGATACTTATACTACTAATTTCTCTCAGTACATTGAAAAGAAAGATTTGTGCTAATGTTTGGAGAATTTTTTATGCCTCTATCTTGTGCTCTGAGTAGCTACTGTAAAGATAACAATACTTACTGTATCAGCTATTGTTATTCTCCTATTATATTTTTTCATGCAATTTTGTTTTACTTTTTTTCCAAAAAAAAGCCGTCTGTGCTGAGCGTTGGCGGCAGGTGCGCGTCGTGTTTTCGCTTTCGGCCCTCTCCAGCCGTCATTTTCCCTGTGAAGCAGGGAGCACAATGCCAAGGGCCCACAATACTTTCAGGACCCCCCAAAAAATTTTAATTTACTAAGGTGATGGGAAAAATCACTTAGGTAGAGGATTTTTAATATGCACATGTGAACACAATTATCTACCCATGTAGCCATGAAACATATTTTTAACGCAGTCACTTCAAATTTTAAATGATTATTTCTTTTTGTTCACGGAAGAGGTGGGCCATGAAGGCAAGGGCCTGAGTTCCATGAAAGTCGGACAGTGGCGCTGCTCCCGGGTGGCAGCTGTCACCCGCTGTGGGCTGGAGCGGAGGGAGTCGCGTTTCTGAGCTGCTGTGTCCCCCGTAGCGAGTAGGACGGGCGGAGGGATTGAGCTCGGCAGGGTTTCCCAAATGTACACCCGGGGCAAGCGGCGGGCTCTGGGGACTCCTTCCGAAGGGTCTAGAGAGGTCCACCTGAAGCGAGCCATTTTAGCAGAACTGTGCATGCTCTCAGATGTGAGTTCTGGGTGTCCTACGGGAAGGAATTCTTCATATCCGTGTCAGGGGTGGTGGTGAATATCTGTAATCTCAGCTACTTGTGAGGCTGAGGCAGGAGGATTGCCATTGAAAGTCTAACCTGGGCAACTTGGAAAGATGCTGTCTCAAAATAAAATAAAAAGGGGTGGGGATATATCGCAATGGTAGAGCGCTTGCCAAGCATGTGCAAAATCCTGTGTGTTCAATCTCCAAAACAAGTGAAAAACAATTATTTCTCCTCTTCTTCCTTTAGCAGTAACCTCCTCTGGTGGATTAGATTATGCCTCTCCAAAATATAAGTTCAAGTCCTAACCACTTATGCCTATGATATTGTCTCTATTTGGAAACGGGATCTTTTTAAAATTTTATTTATTTATTTATTTATGTTTGTTTTGTTTTGGTACTGGGGATTGAACTCACAATCTCGTGCTTGCCATGCAAGTGCTTGTACCACTGAGCTATATCCCTCTCTCTCTTTTTTTTATTTTAAAGAGAAAAAAAATCACAGAATTTTAAAATGAGATAATTAGAGGGTAAAAAAGGTTAATACATTATGTATTGTGTCTTTAAATTAGATACTCAGAGTACAAAATATCAGCATTTAATTGTCCAAACAATATTAGCACAAACTTTTCGATGAATTAAGAGAAATTAGAAATATAACTGTCTTATCTTATCTTATCTTATCTTATCTGCATTATCTATCTATCTGTCTGTCTATCTATCATTTCTATCTATAATTTCTTTCAGTTTCTCACACCAGGGAGACAATACAATGTTTACACATGCGAGTCCCATTTATTTCACTTGTGAGTATAGTCTCAAGTTGCATCCATTTACCTATAAAAGTCTCAAATTTTTTCTTCTTTATGGCTGAGTAGTACTCCACAATATAAAAATACTACATCTTTTTTCACCCATTCTTTCATTGATGGGCATTTGGGTTGTTTCTAAGATCCAGCTATTACAAATTGTGCTGCTATAAACACAGGTGCACATATGTTGCTGTGGTATGATGTTTCTAATTCTTCTGGGAAGAAACAAGCAGGGGATTAGTTGGGTCAAATGGGACTTTAATCCTAGTTTTTTGAGGAATCTCCACACTGATTTCCACAGGGTTCCTTTTTCCCCACAGCCCCTCCAGCATTTGTTCTTGGTTGATTTCTTGATGATGGCCATTCCTTCTGGGGTGAGGTGGAATCTTGGTGTTGTTTTAATTTGCATCTCTTGAATGACCAGTGAGGTTGAACATTTTGGGAAACAGGATCTTTGTAGATGTAATGAAGTTAAGGTGAGGGAGTTCTGCATTGAGATGGTGTGGGGAAGAAGGTCTAAGGACTGTTGTCTTCCTAAGAGAAAGGAAACAAGGTTTGGATACAGAGTTGTAGAAGCCAGGTGAGAACAGAGACAGAGCTTAAAGAGACACAGCTACGAAGCAAGTGTTGCTGAAGGTTGCCGGGAGCCACCAGGAGGGAAGAGAGAGGCACAGAGTGTCTGTTTCAGGGTGTCCAGGTGGAAGCAATGCTGCCATCACTTAGGTTTTAGACTTCTGGCATCCTGGACTGTGAGAGAATAATTGTATGGTGCTTTAAGCCACTCAGTTTGTGGTATGTTGTGATGCCTGCACTAGGAAACTAACGCACCCTTAAATTGTGCCAGGTAACGCAGGCACCCAAAGAAGGACTACATTCCCAGCTTCCCTTGCAGCTGGTTGTCTGAACTCCACGTCACTTAGCTCTGGTCGTTGGATGTATGCCCAAGCAGTGTGTGTAACTTTGCAGTCTTCATCTAATACTTTGACACGTGCTTATTGTACATATTTGCGTGGTACGATGTGGTAATTCAGTGCACATATACAATGTGTAATGATCAGATCAGCGTGATTAACATTTCCCTTTCATACATTTATCACTTCTTTGTGTTAGGAATACTCAAAACCTTTGCTTCTAGTTCTTTATAAAATGTATAATAAGGTGCTGTGAACTATGTAGTTACCCTGCTTTGCTACACTAGACCTTATTCCTCCCATCTAACTATGTTTGGGTACCCATTATCCTATCTCCCTCTCCTTCCTCCCCCCTACCCTCCCAGCTTGTAGAGACCACTACTCTATTATTTATTTCTATGAGAAGTCAACTTTTTTAGCTTCTGCTTATATGTGAGAGCATGCAGTGTTTGTCTTTCTGTGCCTGACTTATTTTTGCTTAACATACTATCCTCCAGTCCCATCTACTCTGTTGCAAACAACAGAATTTCGTCCTTTTTTGTGGCTGGATAATATTCAAGTGTGTGTGTGTGTGTGTGTGTGTGTGTGTGTGTGTGTGTGAGATCTCCCCATTCACGCATCCATGACATCTTGGCCTGTTCTGTCTCTTGGCTACTGGGAGCAGAGCTATGCAAACTTTTAGTTGTGCCTTTGAACAAAAGCAAGGGTGGGGCCTTGCCTCGGCGCTTTCCTTCTTTCTTCTGGCTGGTATGCACACACAATCTTGAGCAACAGCAGCTATCTTAGATTATAAATGGAAACCGCATGTTCAGGCCATCCAGAGCCTGGGTTCTTGGTATTGTGGAGCTGCCCTGTTGCCTTGGATTATTTATACTTGAATTCCTACATGAGAGAGAAATAAACGATCACGCTTAAGCCGCTATTCTTTTGACTTTTGTTGTAGCAACTGAAGCTTGCCCCGAGTCACGCAGTTCTGCTCTGTGCTCCAGAGCACTGCTTCTTTGCAGTCCCTCTTAGGTGTGGATACTTGAAAAGTACACCGGGGCCCCCTCAATTTGAGTTTTTCTGTTATCATTTTTATGATGATGGAGACAGGTTGCATTTAGTCTTTCCTCCCTCTGATCCCTCCACCATCCAATGGGAAACATACCCCAGTGGGCCACGCCAAGGGGAAGCTTGTTACCAGGATGAATCTCCCCACGGGGCTTGAGTAAACAGCCTTGTAGCCAGCCCAGTGCCTGGGTTCGGCCTGCCTTTCACTCAGCAGATTCCTCACCGGGCCTGAGTGCTCTGGTGTCCTCTGATTCTATTTCTGCTGGAACAGAGCAGGGTGGCGGGAGAGGGGTCCCGCTGCTGTGCATGGTACCCCGCTCTTCTTTCCTGGGAGTGGAAATGCCCTTTCCAGTCTTCTTGTGTGCCAAGGGGCCTTTCTTTTTGAAAATGGATCCTTTTAATTTTTCCATGGGCTGTGTCTGTAACACCTCATGGTGAGACTTGTGCAGTGCGTGTGTGTGTGTGTGTGTGTGTGTGTGTGTGTGTGTGATTTGGAATAGACTAGAAAAGACCTACCACTTACCAGGTGTCCTCTTTATGATGAGCACTTTACCAGACATTACACCATTTAATTCTCAAGACAACCCCAAGAGAGAGGAATTGTGGTCCAGATCTTAGACACATACAAACTGGTGCACACGCAGGTTGATAGCCTCAAAGTGGCATTTGTCTTCACATTACACTTGACTTGATTAACTTTGTCCATACAAATGAGCTACATCCTTTGTTTTGTCTGGTAAGCATAGTAGGAAAGTGGAAATTCTGTAAATCTTTTGCTATTCTGATATGAACTGTTCACTCAGGAAATATAAGAATGACCCTGGACCTATGTTATTTAGGTGTTTCATCTGCCCAGAGGACTTTAGTTCTCCTGTCTCATGTGTCAGCTTTTTGCATACTAAACAATGATGACAACCACTGTCACCTTGCTCTAGTTGTGTCAAGGGACCAATGACTTCTAAACCGATGGAGGGAGTAGAAGTTTTGGTTTAACCAGTGAAAGTGTTTCCTTGTTTTCTAATTGTTCTTTTAGTAACAGTGCAATATTTGGGATTAACATTCTTGATTGCTTTATCCTTTAAAAAAATCTTACTTACATGACTAATCCCAGCATCCTGGGAAACTGAGGTAGGAAGGTTGTGAATTCAAGGCCACCCTGGGCTATACAGCGAATATGAGGCCAGCCTGGAACATACAGTAGGACCTGTCTCAGAGCAACAAACAGATAAACAAACAAACAAACAAACAAACAAAGTCTCCCAAGTAAAATCCTACATATATGAAAATCAATTGCATTAAACAAAAGTTTAAAGCTGGGAGTGGTGGCTCACGCCTGTAATCCCAGGACTCAGGAGGCTGAGACAGGCGGATCATTGTGAGTTCGAGATCAGCCTTGGCTACAGAGTGAGCTCAAGGCCAGCCTGAACGGCATAGTGAGACCCTGTCTCAAAAACAGCAGGGCCAGGGATCTAGTTCAGTGGCCTAAGTGCCTGCCTGGCAAACACAAGGTCGTGAGTTCAATCCCCGGTAAAGCTTAACTTAAGCATTTCTC
>RJWT010028274.1:0-15264 GCA_004365215.1 Cuniculus paca | reverse complement strand
CTCTTGTTTTCTTTGAAATAGTTGTTCATATCTTCACACACAATAAATTCAAACAAAACTGAATAGTATAACACCAATCAAAACAAAAGAATGAAAACATTACAGGCTTTCAAACCAGGCAGTAAGGAATCACCAATGGCTACCATAATGTCTCTTGTTTTCTTCAAAGTAACTGTCCATACCTTCTCATATATTGCAATCAAATAATACAGAACCAACTAAAACCAATCAAATCAAAAAATAAAAACATTATAGTATTTCAAAACATGATGATAATAAATCAGCAATGGCTACCATAATGTCTCATTTTCTTTACAGTAGCTGTTCATACCATCACCTTTAATAAAATCAGTTCTTGTAAACTCTTTAGTAGTAGTTCTAGGCATGTATCAGCCTATGCAAGTACATCTGTCCTTTCTGTGTTAGGCAGAATAACAAAACAAAACACAAGAGAAACAAGAAAAAAAAGACAAATAAATATTAATAGCAGAGCGTCCAAAACAATAACAGGATAGGCTTTCAGAACAAGGTGGTAGGAACATACCAAAGGTTGTTATTTTGTATAGTTTTCCTCAAAAGTGTTATCAGATTACCAGATACAGACATACCAAATTGGTCTACTCCTATGAATGTTAACTGTTTCGTTCCAAGAACTAATACAATTAGTGGTACAATTATCTTAAGTGTACATATATATGCACATTGATATCTTTTTTCTTTTCCCTTCCTTCTTTCCTCCTTTTCCCTGAGTTTTTTCCTTTTGAGCAGTTTCTTAACCTTTCACAATATTTATTGAAGATTTTGTATCTTATTTACTCTTTCAGTTTCTTATACTAGAAAGAAGATACAGTGTTTACACATGTGGGTTTGATTTATTTCACTTATGAGTGTAGTCTTGAGTCGCATCCATTTACCTATAAAAACCTCTATATGATCTTTCTTTATAGCTGAGTACTACTCCATTGTATAAAAATACCACATCTTTTTTATCCATTCCTTAGTTGATGGGCATTTGGATTGTTTTTAAGATTTGGCTATTACAAATTGTGCTGCTATAAACAAGGGTGCGCATATATGACTGTGGTATGATGTTTTCGTTTCTTCTGGGAATATACCCAGAAGTGGGATAGCTGGGTCAAATGAGACTTCCAATCCCAACTTTTTGAGGAACATCCAGACTGACTTCCACAGTGGTTGCACCAGTCTACACTCCCACCAGCAGTGGAGAAGAGTTCCTGTTTCCCCGCAGCCTCTCCAATATTTGTTATTAGTTGTTTTCTTGATCTTGGCTATTCTTTCTGGAGTGAGATGGAATCTCAAAGTTGTTTTAATTCATATTTCTCTAATGACCAATAATGATAAACATTTTTAATGTATTTATTTGTCATTCATATTTCTTCACTTGAGAAGTGTGTTTTCATCTCAGATGTACATTTTTGGATTGGGTCTTTGAATTTCAGGGGCCTGATTTTTTTTAGTTCTTTATATGCTCTTGATAAAAGTCCTTTGTCTGAAGGACAGTTAGTTGACTAAGATTATTTCCCAATTCTTTTCACTGTGTTGGAGATTTCTTTTGACAAGCAAAAACTTTTTAATAAAACGAGATCCCAGTTGTTGATTCTGGGAAGTATTTCCTGTGCAATTTGATTTTTGTTCACAAACTGTCTGCCTTCCCCTATGTCTTCAAGATTTCTACCTATTTTGTCTTCCAGAAGATTTAGTATTTCTGTTTTAATATTTAGATCTTTGATCCATTTTGATTTTAGTTTAGTGTATGGTGATAGGCTTGGGTCTAGTTTTAATTTTCAGCATATGGAAAGCCAGTTTTTCCAGCACCACTTATTAAAGAGACTATCCTTCTCCCAGGGAACATGTTTGGCCCCTTTGTCAAAGATAAGGTAGCTGACTGTATTTGCAGTTAGGGTTGTATCTTTGAACCTATTCCATTGATCTTTGGGTCTGTTTGGATTCCAGTACCATGCTGATTTTATTATAGTAGCTTTGTAGTATAATTTCAAGTCAGAGATTGCAATGCCTCCTGCCTTGCCTTTATTGCTCAGAACTGCCTTTTCTGTTCTAGGTTTCTTCTGGTTCCAGATGAATTTTAAGACTGATTTCTCTAGATCTGTGAGATATGCTAACAGTATTTTGATTGGAATAGCATTAAATCTGTGTAATAATTTTGGGAGAATGATCATTTTCACAATGTTTGTTCTTCCTATCCATGAGCACGGAATGTCTTTCTATTTTCTGAGATCCTCTTTGATTTCTTTTTTTATTGTATTGCAATTTTCACTGAAAATTTCCTTTGTTAGATTGATTCCTAAGTACTTCATTTTTTTGAATGTTATTGTAAAGGGTGTGGTTTATCTTATCTCTTTCTCTCTCAGTGAGTTTGTTGTTTGTGTACAGGAATGCTATTGATTTTTGAGTGTTGACTTTGTATCCAGCTACTTTACTGAATTTGGTTGTTACATGTAGAAGTTTTTCAAAGGAGTTTTGGGGGACTTGTATGTAGAGTATCATGTCATCTGCAAATAATGATAATTTAACTTTTTCCTTTCCTATCTTTTTTACTTTTATTTCTTTGTCTTTTATAATTGCTCTGGCTAATGTTTCCAGCACTGTCTTAAATAGAAGTGGTGATAGTGGACATCCTTGTCTTATTCCTGATTTTAGAGTGAAAGCTTTCAGTTTTTGACCATTTAATGTGATGATGGCTGTTGGTTTGTCATAGATGGCTTTTATCAGATTGAGGTAAAGACCATCTATTCCGATTTTCTGTTGGGCTCTTATCATGAATGAGTGTTGGATTTTATTAAATGCTTGCTCTGCATCTTGAAATGATCACATGATTCTTAGCTTTGGCTCTTGATATGGTGTATTACTCTTATTGATTTGCATATGCTGAACCATCCCTGCATTCCTTGGATGGATCCCATTTGATCATAGTGTATAGTTTTCTTGATGTCTTGCTGCATTCTGTTTGCCACTATTTTATTGAGGATTTCTGCATCTATGTTCATTAGAGAGATTGACCTGTAGTATTCTTTTTTTGGTTGGGTCTTTTTCTGGTTTTGGTATTAGGGTAATACTTGCTTCCAGGAATGAGTTAGGGAGACTTCCTTCCCTTTCAATTTCACTGAAGAGTTTGAGGAGTGTTGGCATTAAGTCTTCCTTGAATTTCTTGTAGAATTCACCCATGAATGCATCAGTACCTGGGCTTTTCTTTGTTGGTAAGGTTCTAATTACATTTTCAATTTCATTAAGTAGAAATTGGGTTATTCAGCAATTTTACATCCTCTTGATCCAACTTAGGTATTTCATATGCTTCTAGAAATCTGTTCACTTCTTCTGTGTTATCGAACCTATGAGAGTAAGGATTTCTGAAGTAGGTATTGATGATCTTCTGTATTTCCATAGGGTCTGTAGTGATTTTACCCTTCTCATTCCTTATTGCATGAATTTGAGATATTTCTTTCCTATTTTAAATAAGGTTGCCTAGGGACTTATAAATTTTATTTATTCTTTCAAAGAACAAACTCTTTGATTCATTGACTCTTTGTATTGTTTTCTTAGTCTCAATTGCTTCAATTTATCCTCTGATCTTTATAATTTCCTCTCTTATTTTGGCTTGGGCTTGACTTACTCTTTTTTTTCTAGATGTTTGATGTATAGCATCAGGTTGCTTATTTGTGTTCATACCGTTTTCCTGATGTGGGAATTCACTGCAATAAATTTCCCTCTGAGAACTGCTTTCATTTCATCCCACAGGTTCCAGTAAGTTGTATTTGTATTTTCACTTGCTTGTAGGCATTGCTTAATTTCTTCTTTAATTTCCTCTGTAACCCATTGATTATTCAGGAGTGTATTCTTTAATTTCCATGTGTTTATGGAGTTTTTGCAGTTTCCTTTGTCATTAATTTCCAATTTCATGGCATTATGATCAGATAATATACATGGGATAATTTTGATTCCTTTGCAATTACTTAAGAATGTTCTATGGGCTAGTATATGGTATATTTTAGAGAATGTCCCATGTGAAGCTGAGTATGTATATTCTGATGTGGTTGGGTGGAATACTCTGTATACATCTACCAAGTCCATTTGTTCACAAGTTTGATTCAGTTCTGTTATTTATTTTCTGATTTTCTGTCTAGTTGATCTGTCTCTTTGTGTCAAGGATGTGTTAAGGTCTTCCAATATAATTGTGTTATTGCTTATTTCATTTTTCATTTCTATTAATATTTGTTTTATATAGCTGGGTGCTCCCATATTTGCTGCATATATATTTAAGATTGTTATTTCTTTCTCTTGGAGTTTTCCACTAACCAGTATGTAGTGACCTTCTTTTTCTCTTTTGATCATTCTTGGTTTGAAATTCACATTATTTGCAAACAAAATAGCTACTTCAGCTTTTTTTTTTTTTTGGTTCCTGGTGCATGAAGTATTGTTTTCCATTCTTTGACTTTCACTCTATAAATTTTCTTTTGGGTTAGATGGATTTCTTGTAGACAGCATATGGTTGGATGTTGTTTCTTGATCCATTCTGCCAGTCTGTTTCTTTTGATTGGTGAATAGAGGCCATTTACATTGATGAGCATAACTGATGTATGTTGGCTTATTTTTGTCATGTTATCTTTCTGCTGTAGTTTCCTTGTCTTTTGCCTCTGTTTAATTGCTTGCCTGCTTGGTAGTTTTTTCTGTTGGTGCTCTTCAAGTCATAGCTATTTTTCTGTCTATCTAGATTATCTTTCAGTATTCTTTGTAGGGTTGGTTTGATGGTCATGAAGTTCTTCAGCTGTTCTTTGTCATGGAAGTATCTTATTTCTCCATCAATTTTGAAGGATAGTTTTACAGGATACATCAATCTGGGTTGGAGGTCGTTTTCCTGTAGGATTTGAAATACTTCTCTCCATGCTCTTCTTGATTTCAATGTTTTTGTTTAGAGGTCTGCTGAGATTCTGATGGGCTTTCCTTTATAGGTGATTTGTTTCTTTTCTCTAACAGCTTTTAATATTCTTTTGTTATGTTGAATTTCTGGGATGTTGATTATTATATGCCTGGTGTAGATTTATTTTGGTTAAGGCTAATTGGAGTTCTATATGCTTTACTTATCTGTATGTCAGTTTCCTTTCTCATTGTTGGAAAATGTTCCACTATGATTTCTGTTAATAGTCTTTTTATATCATTTGCGTTGTCTCCTTTTTCATTCATACCTATCAATCTTATATTTTTTTGCATCATCTTGCTATTGTTGAATTGTTATTTTCTGATTCCTTGTTATTTTTAAGACATCTTTCCTTTCTTGTTCACTAACTGCCATCATGTCTTCGAGGTCTGAGTGTCTATCTTCACATTCATTGAGGAAGCTTTGCCAGTTTTCAATGGAATTTTTCATTTCCTGGATATCTCTTTGAATCTGTTTCATCCAATGTTTCTTTCTTGTATGGTTCATTCAAGGTTTCCATCATTTTTCAGTGCTCCTCTATTTTTTTTAGCTATGTCTTCTTTAGATGTGTTCAGCATTTCTTTCATTACGCTCATCATTTCTTGTTTTACCTGAGAGATTATTTCTAATTTCAGTTCCTTTACACCTTCATGGATTTTTTTCTTTACTTCAGTTGCTATCATTTTACAAGTTTCAGGTGTATGGCTTATACTTTCTTTTATATTAATGTCTCTTAGTCTTGTTTGGGATGGGCTGGATGTGTGAGATTGCATTTTGCTCTTTCGTTTTGTCATTTTCCTGTATTCCCCTGTGGCAGCTGGATGCAAAGTCTCAGTTGTTTCCTCCATTGAGTATGGCTGCCTGCACTGCAGGGTGTTTCCCCAGTTGACAGGGAGTCATTAGCCAGGCCTTACCGAATTCCTACGTGCACTAGAAGTCTCTCTAAGTTGGGAGAGTATACTGGGCAGACCTTCAGCATGGCCCACTTTGTATGCCAAGGCTCTCCAGCTACTTGAGGCTGCTAGGCAGGGCCCCACAAAGTTGCATGTGGGGTCCTGAGGCTGTGTGGCTAGTGAAATTCATTGTGCATGCCTTCAGTTCATGCCAGGCTCACTGCCAAGGCTGTGCTGCTGCTTGGAGTTGCTGCACGGGTCCCAGACCAGACTCCCAAGCTTATCCAAATCTCCCTAATTGTTTGTGGAGCCTGGACAGGGCCCTACCAGGTTGCATGGGATGCCTCCATGCTTCAGGGTTAGGTGGAGATGGCTGTGCACGCATTCAGCTCATGCACAGCCCACTGCTGAAGCTGCGCTGCTCCTTGGAGTCACTGGGCAGGTCCCAGGCTGGCCTAAGACTTTTTTTAAAGTGGGGAGGATTTGGCTGGTATACTCTTCTTTGCCTTTCACCCTTCTCTCTTTTTTTTTCTGGACTCTGAATATAATGAGTGGTTTTAGTTAACCCATTTTGTGATCATGAGGATGAAGGTTACAGCTAAATGATATGAAATCAAAAGATTAAAAGACCTTAGATATCTGATGCTATCATTAAGCCATGGATCCAGTAGTGGACTGACTTATCCTTGTGTTTCTTATTGAGAGAAATCCTTCCTCTTAAAACCACTGCTAATTAGGTTTCTGTTACATGCAACTGAATGCATTTTTGACCGATAATGTATCTATCAATGTACTTTTATTCTTTGTTCTAGTATGAGTTCATGAGCAATTTGAGATAAAAGACTGTGGTCTATTTATTTTTTTTCTTGGCACCAAGCCCACTCCCAGCACACAGCAGAAATTCAAAACATCTTTTGTGAATCTATGAAATGTTAGTGTAACTTACAAAAGCTTATTTTCTCTATGTCAATAATCATTATTATGATTATTGCTGATATTATACTTCTATCCATATAACTCATAACTGAAATAACTAAGTATAATACATTGCAATAACTTACGAGTTTAAAATCATAAGATTGATTTTTATGTGTAATCTGTGTTATTGACTTCATAGTTTTATATGAATTGTTGCTACTGAATTTAGGAGGGTGAATACTGACAGAGAACACAATAAATGAGAAAAAGATAAGATTGGGTTTTTATCCTAGAAAATTACTTTCTATTTTGAATTCAATAAGTTTAGATTTTTTTTTTTTGAGGCACCGGGGATTGAACTCATGACTTTGTGCTTGCCGGGCAGGTGCTTAGATGTTTTGAAGGGTAACTTTTTATAAATGTAACTTTTAACTTTATGCAAGGCATTAATAACAGAACATCACCCTCAATAAAAAGCAGTGAGCTTTTTTGATTGATAGCTTGAGTTACACACATATGTGATATACAATCTTGAGTCATGTTTAAGGCTCTTTTTCTTTGACGAACATCAACAAATTTATTCTTTTAGGACACTTTATGTAGAATGCATACAATTAATTATCTTGCATTTCTCACTAGAGAATGCCACATTGCCATTCTCAAAAAATATTTGGCTATATTTTAAGAAATTTGTTAAAGTCATTCTAGGCTCTTTATCTAGATGCTTGGATGTGGGGTACATCAGATGAGAGAGCCAACTTATATAAACACATTTTAATGAAGCCATTTTTTCTATATATACTCCAAATTGCTAAAAAAATAGCATTATGTTTTTCTAACTCTTACTTGATGGGCTCACCCAAACAAGCTATAATCCATAAAAACATTTCGCATTAATGCAATAATCTAAAATACTGTAGTAATCTTAAAATTGTTATAAGATTTCTTACAGAAGTAACTGAGACAAAATTTGTTCCCGTATTCAAAAAAACTAAAATATCTCTCCCAATACAGTGAAAAAACTAAGGAACAATGATGAATATTTTACTTATTATTACTTTCTCTTGGCTTTATGTGTTGGATTATATTTTATGAGATTAGATATTAATAGGTTAGGGCAAGAAAAAGCAGAGTGGTGCTGTATCTGAGTACATGTGGAATATATTCCAAAATGCATAAACACTCTTCCTCATATGCAGTATCAATAAAATATTTATGGCAGATCTTGATTGATTTTGTCTTTCTGCTGGAAAATAGCTATTATCTTGAAAATTAGAAGATGTCTTAGTCTATTTTCCATTCCTTTAAAAAAAATACAGTGATATATTGGTTCACAAACTTGATTCTTTCTTTGGTTCTGGTCACAGACCAAGTTGGATGAGAACTGAATAAAATTCAGCGGTTAGGTTCAACGTTGACCTTATGGGGATATCAGGCAATTTATAAAGAATTGAAATTGATTTGGCTCACTGTTTTTGAGGATGGGAAAGTCTGAGAATGTGGTGTGAGAATGTGTTTGGCATCTGGTGGGGTCGTTCTTGCAAAAGTATCACATGGCCAGACAGGCAGGCTGCTAGCTCAGGCCAAGATTCCACTCCTCATAAAGCCACTAATGCATTTAGGGGAGTGGTCCCACCCTCATGATCTCACCTGGCACTCATTAGCTCCTAAGGGCCCCATCACCAAATACTATGAACATATAAATTTGAGGATTGAATCCCAACACATGAACTCGTGGGGGATATAAGGATATATTCAAACCACAGAAGAAGTAACATTGGACGATTACGAGTTTGCATTTGAAAAATCCACAAGCTCCTCATTTTACAGTGAATGAAAAAAACAATTCTTTTTACATGAAGAATTATGCCACCAATGAAACAGATTTCCCTTGTTAGTCTCCCTAGCTCTCACAGAGAATAATGCAGCACTCAGATTCACCCATGTCAGACTGCCAGTAGTTCCTGTTTTTCTCCAGCAGGGCACTCACATGTCTCATACGGTTCCTGCCTGTATTTCTCTGGGCAGCTCCTGAGGGGCTATAGCACTGTTGCTTTGGAGCTCCTTGAGGAGCTTGCCTCCCTGCTTTCCACAGATCTCTCACTTGTTTATCTCTCTCTAGCTTCTTTTGAAATCTCCACACTTGCAAATTCCTTCTTTATTTTTATTCCTGTGCGTTCAGGGTGGCTTATGATGTCTTAATAAACGTTTTTATCTAGTCACCATTGTGACTGCTTTTGCAGTGCAGTGGTAGGAGGGGAGTCTTATAAATAAAGTGATTATTCCCTCAAAATCAAAGCAGGCAGGATTTAGCCTCCCTTGTGTGGGTCTGCTACTTCCTTAGAGGCATCCCCCTAGCTGAAATCTGCATCTCTGAGAACCCTTCCTTGCACGTGCGTGTGGGAGGGGTCAAATTGCACAACCGGTTTACTTGAGTGGGCTGACATTGTTGGGATTCTGGTGGGTGGAATCACAGCTGCTGTTTGGAAGCTGCCTCAGCAGGGAAAAAACTGCAACTAAACAGCAAGGAACAAACTGTACCAAAGGGGAAAAGTACTACCATCAACAAATGTATTCAGCAACAGAAACACTAGCCACTGAGCCTGACCTGTGTCACTGACCACCGGCCTAATTTGGAGAGTGTCCCTGGATAGCATGGCCTGGGGATTTTCTTTAATTTCTGCAGCAGGAAACTTTCAAATGGTAGCTGGTAAATGGGGTTGCGGAGAGCACATATAAATAGTGTTTCTGTCCCCCAGTGAAGGCACTGTGTCTCCCATGCACAGCAATAGGGTTATAAACCTGACAGGGCTCAGTGGCCACAAAACTGGAACATGGAAGCTACGCTGTGAGAGGTTAGCATATTTCTTCTCACTTTGTTTTAGAGCTGGAGAAATAATCTCAGTGTCAGCAATGATCACTGAGAAAAGGGTGATGATGTGTCATTGAGTGTTAGCCACATAATTGAGTTTGGGTTTTAATTACAAAGATGGGTCATGGGGCAGGAAGTAACTGTCACTGCAGGGCCCCTATCTCCATTGAATTCTGCCATTTTTGGCAAACACTGTGTCCAGTACAAAGGCTCTCACTGAGTTATTAATCATGTTTGTCAGGCAAGCTACAATAATCTGCTGCCTGGATACGAAGCCAAGTACAAAATTGTTGGCAGGATGTAATGATAAAATACTTGATACCTCTCACTCTCAGTCTCTGCCCATGCTTAGATTTTTCATCTCCATGTAATTAAAGGGGTTAAAATGGAAGGAAGTGATTTCAATGATGCTTCATGCGCTCAGTTGTCATGTTCTTGATTATAAAGAAATGGTTAACCCGAAGACTGTGGAGCTGTTTGTATGTGGCTGCTAGAGAAACAAGCACCCAGGGATCTTATAGACAAAGGGAGAGTGAACATGTAGAGTATCTGAACTTTCACTGTGGCCAGATGCTCCAGCATTTTCCCTATAATCTATATCCTTTTTGGTTTTTTTGCAAGGAGACCTCTGTTATTCCATTACATTCTGTTTTTTGTTAATTAATTTGGAAGAGAAGAATAACTATTTATCCACTGAGCTTTAGGCATGGCACTTATGGTAGAATCAAAGTCACTACATGTACCAGACTGTAGTTGGACTTAGAGCAAACTGCTATAAGTGTTGCAGTATCAAAGATTGAATAATGGTGATCCATTAAATTCTTCAAAGCTCTGAGTATCTTGAGAGGTACTTTTGCCCTGACCAGAAATAAATTAATTCCTGCGAAACGGCCTCATGATTCATAAGGTAAAATGCTTCTTGTATCAGAAACATTTCTCAAAATACTTTTGAAAACTAATTCTGTGGCTGTTGAATGCTAAATGATGAAGAAGCTAGAGAAAACTGAATAAAGTGAATTCTTTGACTGTTTAATGACTTTAAAACTGATTCTTTTCAGATCATTTTTGTTATTAGTGCATGTTTGCAGAACACAGTGTTTACATTACTTCTGTGGAGTCTGTACATGTGTATTACACATCTTCATTCCTTTTCCAACCCCTTTACCTACCATCCCCCTCCTTCCATCTCTTGATCATCTTTCCCTTTGGAAAAGATCTATTTCCCTACTTCCTATTATCTGTATTTTATTTCACTCTTTATTTTACTTTGGGTTTCTCATATAAGAGAACCCATATGATATTTGAGCTTACATGTCTGATTTAGTTTGTTTAACATTATGGTCTCAAGGTACGTCCATTTTCCCAGATTTGACTCAAATTTGTGCTTTATGACAGAGTATAACTCCATTGTGCATATTGCCACATTTTCTTTATCCATTCATCTGTTGGTGGACATTTAAAACTACTTCTAAGGTTTAGATGTTATGAATTGTGCTGCTGTAAACATGGGTATGCATATATCACTATAATATGATGCCTTTAATTCTAGAAGGGGAATCGCTGGGTTTAGATGTTATGAATTGTGCTGATGTAAACATGGGTATGCATGTATCACTATAATATGATGCCTTTAATTCTAGAAGGGGAATAGCTGGGTCAAATGGAATTTCTAGTTTCAATTTTCTGAGAAGGCTCTATACTGATTTCCATTGTGGTCATACTAGTTTATATTCCCACCAACTATGTAGATGGGTTCTTTTTTCCCCAAAGTCTCACCAGCATCTGCTATTATTTAAGTTTCCAAAATGGACATATATGACAGAAAATACTTTTTTTTAAAAAACATGATGAGCATCTCATGACACAGTGTGTACTGTATCAGGTATATTTTGGAAATGAAGGTCCTGGGGTCTTTAAGATACAGTTCCTCTTGTCTTTTATGGACTAATAATTTTCTCCCTTTCTGGATTTGAAAATTATACTTTCTTTCTTACATTCACCCAAAATTTAAATGATTCATAATACAGCTTTACGACTCATAATCTGAATAATGTGGCAATGGACACTTGCTTTTTGTTTGCTGGTTTTTTGGTTGCTCAGCATCTGATCCCCTTACTCACTGGACAGAATCCCTGATTTTGTAACTATGAGTAGGAGATGAGGGAAACTCCCTTTACCTCATGGCAGTCAGTTCTAAGCATATGACTGAAGCTTAGCCAATTGCCTTTGTCTACCCAGGAAACGTGAGTCTGTTATGTATGACATGAAAAAAGAGGGCTTGTGAGATTGGAACTAGGGTGGCATCTAACCTGGATGGTCCTGCTAACATGTGCAGGTATAATCACATTTTGACTAATCTTTGATTCCTGCTTATTTCTAATCTGGACTATCCTGAATCTTATACCTATAACATGTCAATAAATACCTCTTTTGTTCAAACATTAGAGTTGATTTCTTTGGGATATAAACCAAAATTGGCTTGTCAAAGGTTCTAAGTATTTATAGGAACTTGAAGCCTCTGTTCCACACAAATCTAGTAGACAAGTTATCATTTTCCTCAATGACCAATTTGTTTTTAAGAGAATAAGCCTATCTGAGCTCTATTGGTAGGCATGTTGATGAGAATGCTCACTGCCTATTCATGCTTTCCTTAACTCTTGAAATGCAACTAGAAAGGGCCAAGAACTCCCAAGCAATCCTCAAATTCTTGATTCAGTTGTGAATCTACAAATTAGGATAATATTTAGAATATGTACAATGTACAGATAATCTTCATTTATGTTTATAATAGAGACAACAGAGCATAGTGAAACCTAGATTCTATATCCATGTCTTCATTGGGTTAGGTCTGATTTCTAGAATATATAATATATGAAAACTATTAATTGCTGATTTTTTTAATTTTAAAGAGGATAAAGCCAAGGAAAATAAAACAGAATAAAGCCAATCAGAACAAACCAGAGTAAGTGATACAGGACTTCACAACATTATAAAATCAATAATAGTTACCATAATGCCTTTTGTTCTCTTCAAAATAACTGCAGATACCTTTGGACATAGTAAAAATCAAACAGAAGAGAATACAATAAGAACAATAAAAACAAAACAATGGATATGATAAAGGACTTCAAAGCAAGACAACAGTAAATTCAAAATGGCTACCACAATATATCTTACTATCTTTAAATAACTGCTCATGCCATTGGATATAACATAATCAAACAAAACAAAAGAGAATAAAACCCAACCCAACAGAACAATGAACAATATAGGACTTCAAAATGAGACTATAGGGAATCAACAATGGCTACCACCCTCAGAAGGAGACCCCCCCTAGATGCCACACTGCGCACCGTTATCTTCTGAACAGGTGATCAGACCACTGGCCCTAGACCTTCAAGGTCAGTGAAACACCAAAGCACCACAGGAATCCAATTACATTTCACCTTGATAGCTATCATCATAGCCTATGTTTCTCTGGATCAGCCGGTTGCTTACAGGGTGGTTGCAGGGGGACTGGCACTTCTTGTCTGCCAGCTCATGAGCTGGAAGGGGCTGCTATCTGGCTTTCCCCCGCCAGCTGCAGCCTGCACATGGCGCTGATTTGGGCGGGGCAGGGCTTATTCTCTCTCCCCATAGAATTGCTGGTTTTTTGTTTTTATTGTGTTCAGTGCCAGATGAAGACATTAGGAAAAGGAATCCAGGGTCAGCCTTGTATAGACTTCTTTGTTAGTAACTGTGTGGTGGTGCACCTTTCTTTAAAAGTACCAGGAACAGTATTCTCTGTTCTTCTCCAAAGAATCCTTCTGAGGGCACACACACACACACACACACACACACACACACACACTTGTATCTTTTATAGCTCTGGGAGCCATTGTCTCACTTGGTCTTGTCATGTTATAGAGGAACCATCAGTGTTCTGGAAAATGTGATGAGACCTGCCTAAGATCACACAGAGAGGCTAGCCGTGCAGGAACTTTAATCAAATTTAGATATGTGACTGATTGTACTATGTTTTTTTGTTTGATGAAGCATGTAGGGAATTTATGGCTCACAGGTCTTTCAAAAGTACTGTACAAGTAATGCTAACTCATTGTTCTCTAAGGGTAGGCTGGATGGAAAAGCATCTTAGCTAAGTATTGGTGCACAAGGCTAAGTTTAGCCCATCTCAATTTGTGTGTGCACATAAAATGCTAATTCTGCTTTAGCTTTGCACATTCATTTTCACAAATTTAATTGTGTGGTAACCAGAGAAAAAACTTCTTTTTCCTCCTTCTGCTGGAGGAAACAAACAAATAACAGTCATATATAAAATTAACAACACCATAGGAATGTGTTCCGAAAGAAATTTTAGAGGACATGATCTGTGACTTACAAGTGTTTCTTTTAACCCTGGGTCAGAGTTAATATAAATTATTGACATTTCAAGTCTAAAAAGTCTGAAATACTCATTTTCTCATAAAATGTTTTATTTTAAAAATTCTCATTTCGATTTCCGGAAAGATAGTAGAACAGCAAGGAGCAGAGTAAACAGACTCTGAGAGAAACAGTTCAGATGCTGGAATATAGCATCATGGGAAGAAGAAGGAAGGAAGTGGGTCCCCAGACCCAGGAAGAATCTAAAATGTGAATTGAAAACCACAGAGAGAGTAAAAAGAAAAACTTAAATGAAGAAGAAAATGGTAGCTGGTGGTGCTGTAGCTTGGAGCTGGAATCACCATGCAAGAGGAGCTGTTGGAGCCTGGGGATGCATGATCTGACCCCAGAGGTCTCTGTGGAGAGGTGCAGTGGTGGATGAGGGTGACAGACATGGAGGACTGTGCTGGTTGGCAGTGAGTGCAGGGGACTCACTCCTCCCTCGGAAGAAAGTGATTGGCCAGGACCCATTTTGGAGTTGGCCAAGATAAGCCCGGAGCCAGGACTGCTGCTAGCTTCTTCCAGCAGCTCCAGGTTGGGTGCAAACACTTGGAGGTTGCTTGGACTGGGTCCTGCTCCTGTGTACATTCTGGAGAATGTTGCATGGATTCCTGGCCAGCTTGGGCCCACAGGCCATGGCTGGCTCTGCTCCAGTGCAGACTCTGGGGGCCCTTGTGAGCCAGTGCCTGGCTCAGTCCAGAGACACAGGCGCCCCCTGTTGGATGCCCATGGCCAGCACTGGCTGGAATGACTGAGTAATCTCGCTTCAGAAAAACTGTAGCCAATGCCAGAAGTTCCTGGGACCCCACTACCCACATATATGGAAGAAACCAGGAATATGCCAAGACAAAGAAGGAAAAGGCAATCTCTGGCATCCAACTCAAGCAGCGCAAGTCCAGGAGAGGTAAACATGGAAGAGAGAGGGAGTCACACACCTGAAATGTCTGAAGTGATGCCAAGTGAACTAAAGAAACAACTTTATGAGACCATAAAAGAAATTAGAACAGAAAAACTGTCTCAGGTAAAAGAAGAAATGAAAAATATAATAAAAGAATTGCTAAGCACCTCTAAAGAAGACACAGATAAAAAAATAGAGGAGAATAGAAAAATGAGGGAAATGATGAATGAGCAATGTAAGAGCAATTTAGAATGCATGAAACAGATTCAGAGATATCCAGGAAATTAAAAACTACATTGAAAGCTGGCAAAAC
>RJWT010028273.1:0-15261 GCA_004365215.1 Cuniculus paca | reverse complement strand
ATCCCAAGTCGGAAAGCTGTTATAGTAACAAATTTTCCTGTTGGACCAGTGTTTGAATATTTGTAAAGCCTTTTTATCCAGATGGGAACAGGACACACAGAGCGTCAGGCCTCCGTCCAAGTTGGCAGCAGTCATCCAGCGGCGAAGTTGAGACTGGAGCCCAGGTCTTTTGGACCCCTGAGCCAGCACACACCGTGCTTGGCTCAAGCTCCAAGTTACAGCTCTTAGTAAGCACAGACTGTGGCCCTCGGCATCTAAGGGAAAGCAGGAGGGGAAGCATTTCTTTCTGGAAGCCGGATCTTTGGTCAACATGGGTCTCAGAATGAGGACCCCTGGACCCCAGTACCAAGCCTGCCATGCATTAGCTGTGAGACTTCAGGTACTAAAAGTATCTATTACTTTCTAGTACCTACCAAGGGTTGGGTGTTTCACATATGTTTAATTTTACCTCAGGAAGTAATATGAACAGTTGCTATGAAGCCACTTGATGGGTAGGGAAACTGAGTCTTTGGATGGGCAATGGTTTGTTTGAAGCCCCAAGCTAGCACGTGTGCAAGCGGGAACACATCGTGTCACCCTCTGGTGGGCTTTCTGGTCTGTCTCAAGGTAGGTCCCGCAAGGAGCTCCAGGCACTGGTGGGGTGCTACAGCGCTGACTTCCTGAGCTCCTGGCCTCCTTCCCTAGAGTGAGGTGGGAAAAGCGACCAAGGGCTAGCAGCCCTCCACTTGCAGTGGAGGAATGGCAGGGACCTGAGGGACTGATTGGTCAAGGCCTATGGATCTGCTCAGCCTGGGCCTGGGAAGGGCAACCTTGCTTCCGCGGGGTTTGGTCAGACTGCGCCTCATTCGCTGAGCAGACGAGACCTTCCTGAGTGTGGTTAGGAAGAGTAACAGCGTCGCGGATCCTCTTGGGGGATCCTAACTTACTAAGGGAGACCCGAGGCCCAGAGCGGTCAGAGTCGGTTAAAACCAAACTAACAGAACCGAGTCCAGCCTGTGGCCCATACTCCCGGCCATCTCTCTGCCTTTTCCTTCTGTTGGTTTTTAAATTGCCAATGGATGGGTGAAACCATCAACGCTTTAGAACAAAATGCGTGTGGGCAGAGGTCCTGACCAGAGTTAGGCTGTTTCATGGATGGTGTCACCCGCGGCCAGCTGCAGGGGAGTATGGCTCCTGCTGCCCTTGGAGCCCCCAGTACCTTCCTCTGGGGCCACAGACTTCTTCTGTGTAATCTCGGCAGGGACCTCGCTCCATTTCCCCCCTTCCATAGCGACAAGCAGTGGCCCCGAGTGAGCCCCATCCCCTTCCTTGGAGGCAGGAGGGAGGCCGCCTATGGGTTCCCTGTTACAACCTATTAACTTAATTGTTTTCCTTTGTCTCTGTGTGCTGATGCCTATTATTTGGCTTGTTATCTGATGGTATTGAATCTGTATTGTGTAATTGCTTCCCTCTCTTTCACTCAGATGGTCATGCTCCTTTCCTGCGGCACTAAAGCACTGACCTACATTTTCCCTGGCACAGAGGCAAGCGTTTCGGGTGGTGCTGTATGGCTGGCTCTTGGGAGTGGTCCGCAGGGCCCGGGCCCCTGGTTTGGCTAGTCGTCTCTGTCCTCCGCTTGCCCAGGTGGGATCGTGCTGGTTCACACGCCTCCTGGTAACATGGGGACCTCTTTGCAATCCGGCTTCTCAGAAATCCAGGCCAGGCTGTTCTTATTTTTAGGCAGTCTCTTGGGTTTCCAAAGGAAGCCCAAGGGGAAAAACACCTGCTCAGTGTCCAGGATGGGGTGCTGCGTCACTGGAGAGATGCTGAGTAACAGAGGTGGGCGTGTGTCTTAGTTGCTTTGCTCATTGCTGGGACAAAACACCTGATACCTGCAACTCAGAGGAGGAGAGCTCTGGTCCTTGAATAGCAGAAGCAGCTTGCCTCACGGAAGTCAGAGGCAGAGAGCAAAGGGAGGAACTGGGGAGCGAGACACCCTCCTTCAGGCCGTGTCCTCAGTGAGCTGCCTCCTGACCTCACCGTCAGCTGTATTTCCCCATGCTGGAAAGCCCAACCTATAGGCACAGGGAACACACAGCTATAAGCCGTACCATCGTGCAAAGTCTCCAGGGCACAGTCGTTCACCTCTTCATTCATTCTTTTCTTTTGTTCACTCATTCCCTCACTCATCCAAAAACTTTTTGAAACCTGCTGTGTCCCTGCTGCTTGGAGGAGAGGTGTGTCTGCCCTTCCAGGCATTGCTTTCCCAGTGGAACAGCAATCCAGGGAGCGCAGCAGCCATAACAGACTCCAGAGTCTCCGTGGTCAGTGCTGGGTAGATTCATTTCCTGACCGCGTGCAGCCCAGAACGTGTTCAAGGAGCCTGGAGGACGCGGTGTGTCTTCCTGTGACCCTGGGCCAGGGGTCTCTGTATGACAGGTGTGAGGTGGAGCATGAGGGTGGAGCAGGTGTGAGCGCAGGGCAGGCTGGTGAGGGGCCTGGTCAGTGCAGCATCCCCGAGGAGCCTGATGGGTGGCGCCTTGTCCAGAAGGTGGCCTCTCACCCACACCTTGAATCCGTGCTGTTTCCCTACGCCACAGTGCAGGGAGCTGATCCACGCTTGGTGAGAGGAGGGGGGACTGTGAGGTTGGATCTCCACAGCCTCTTGAACCCCCACCGCTTGTCCTGCCTGGGGTGAGAGCCTCCACAAAACACCCATTCTGAAAGTAGCAAAGGTGAATCATCATTGGCAGGGCAGGGGCGGGCGGCACCAAATCGAACCCGGTTCTTACATTTGCAGTGCTGGGGTTTCCAGCCTCAGGTAAACAGAACCAGCAAAGCGTCATCCCCGCGCTGCCTCACAGGTATTTGGGGCCTCAAGGATGAAAAATCAATGATCTAGAAAATACAATTCTCTCCTAGTGAAACGACAGCAGGCATATGCAGTCTCCCCAGGTTTCCAATGGTATTTTGCATCCCACCATTTTATAATCAGAAATAAGTAGGTCAAAAAACCCCAGCTCAACACACACACACACACACACACACACACACACACACACACACACTCATGCGTGAGCCCTGAACCCTCCCCATCCCCTCCTGCAGATGTCCTTGCTGCAGAGCAGGGAGAGGGGCTGCAGCAGGTGGCAGCTGAATGGCGCCTTTGTGCACTGTGTGGCCGGTGGTGCGGAAGACACTTCTGACGCTGCAGAGCTGGCTCCAGGGGCCTGGGTCCTCACCTACACTGCTGCTGGCTCCCTGCTCTCTGGGGAGGGACAGGGTCACTGCCCTCATTTTCCTTGCTGACCTCTGAGGGCAGGGAGGGTGCCTCGAGTGCTGGATTTGCTGCCTGAAGTTTTGAGCCCTGGCTGGGCCTTGTCCTGTGTCTAAGTGCCAGGCATCCACGAGGGAAGGTGATAACCATTGCTCCATCCTGTCTCCAAAGGGTCCTGTGAGTGTCAGCTGAAACTAGGCACATGGCACCCCTTAGCGTTTCTCAAAGGGGACCCCTCAGGTCACACCCGCAGTGGGATTGTCTGGGGCTTGCACATGCAGACCCTGCAAGCTCCCCAAAGACTTACCAGCTCTTTATCTCTCAGTGTGGCCAGCCTCTCCCCAGTCCCTCAGGTGAGCCTCCCACTCACACAGTGGGCACAGCAATGGCCCCCAAGACGTCATCCGAAGCCCTAATTCCAGGAACCTGTGATGGCGCATCTTCTATAAGAGAGGGGTTTGCAGCTGGAATTAAGGTCGATGGCATTATTGGCACAGGTTTGTTTGCTCGCTGATGACCAGATCAGAGGAGGCCATTTGTTCTGGTGAGAAGCAGCAGGTTTTATTCAAAGCCAGCTCAGAGGAGAGGAGCGGCCCGATTGCTCCAACCTGCATCTCCCTGTGTTCTTTGTAGCAAGGGGCAGAGGGGCTGGGGAGGCACAGAGGCAGCTCACACCTGAGGCAGCTTGGTGTCCTCAGCTCCATCTCTCTCTGCTGGGGCACAGGCATGAGGCCCGACTTCCTGGGGTGGCCCCTCCTCTGCACTGGGACAGGACGGGGTGTTTAGTCACGCACTCAGTAGAAGCAACGGCGGAGAAACCATTTTTCTCTAGCAGGAACTAAGTTTTAAAGTCTCATTTTGCTTCGCTGTTTGCAATGGGGCAGGGAGTCACCATGGAGTATCTCAGTGCCACCCATCCAATCACGTGAGCCTCTAAAATCACAGAGACATTCCCAGCTGTGGCACACTGCAGAGGGTCTGGGGTGCCACTTGAGAAGGACCTCAGCTGTCTACCTTGGCTGGCTCACAGGATGGAGGAAGGGATGCTGCCGCCTCTGGAACCCCAGGGAGGGGACAGAGCTGGCTATTCTAGGCGCATGGGGCAAAGAGCCACCCCAAGACTCATGTTGGCCCCTGACTCCTGATCTGCTGAACAGCAAGACAGTAAATGTGTAGGTTTAAGCTACTACCTGGGTGATACTGTAGCAATAGGACACACATTCTACCTCCACGAATACACTTTTTTTTAGGTAGCTATTTATTGTAATAGGCTTTATTTCCTAAACCAGCTGTGGATGCGAAGTGAAACTGAGCGAACGGTACAGAGGTTTCCCCGGCACAGAGGTTTCCCGGATGTCCTGCTCCCAGCCCATCCACATCCCCGTGTGTGTGCATGCACACACCAGTGTCACCCAGAGTCCAGCTGACAGCTGCCTCACCTGGGTGTGTTGCGTCCCATGGGTTCCGACAAATGCATAAAGACATGGAGAAAATCCATGATTTTCTAGGTGGACTGACGTGAGGTTTAGCAGGTACCCTGTGGACAGGTGTGTGTTGCTGAGGGACAGCAGGCTCCATTTGTCTCCTCCAGGTGAAGCAGGGGCAGTCCTTGTCCAGCTGACCTGGTAGATATCACACCGTTGGGCCTGTCCCCAGGCACCCGGCAGGTCCCATTTGGCATGAGTCTGGTGTGGTTATACCTGACTCATTTACTTGTTTGTCTACTCATGAAGTTCTTTTGTGTCACAGCCTGTCAGCTGAGCAGACTGGGCTTGGAGTGGGCAGGGGTGGGCTGGCAGGGGTGGTGCACAGGAGTCGGTCTCAGATCCTGTCCAGGGGTCACGAGGGTGCGGGTATAGCACGTGCTGTGCAGAGACTGTCGGTGCAGACAGCAGCTCAGACATTTGCCCACTTTCTCAAATTTGTAGCTCGTTGTCCACAAGGAAAACATTGCATGTCATTTTTCCAGCTGGTTGTCACATGAGATCTATGGCTCGTGCCTGGACATGGTCAGGTCTGTGCGCCAAGCTGACAGCTGCTGCAGTGAACACTGAGAGAGCTGTCTCTGGTCCCCAGGGCAGCGATGGAATGGAGCCCTTTGATGCCACCGTTCAGCTTCTCTGCCGGCCCCAGCTCTGCCAGTCTTGTTCCAGTTGGAATCAGAGATGCTGGCTGTCTTTGCTTATGTCAGTGTCAGGGCTTTTCTGTGACTTTGCAGGAGGGAAGACAGGACAATGGAGGGCAGCTGCTGAGGTGCCTGTGTCACTGTGACGCTGGGTCTCATGTGGGTGTTGTGTGGCTGAAGGAGTGGTAGGAACTGAAGGCCTCCTGGCATCTTGGCTCTCACTGATGTGGCATTTCAGAGGGCAGCTGTCACCGATAGCCCCTGCACCTGATGTGGGAGTTCACATCTTTCCCCCCGTCCCATGCTGGGATCCTGTCACACCAGGGAGAGAAGCCAGCGGCACCAGCTCTTCTGCCAAAAGCCAGCCTTTGCTGAAGGCTCAGGAGACATGAGTTCATTGCTATCATCCACTTAAGAAATGGAGAAGAATTAATTACCTAATTGAGCAAGCAAACACGCACAGAAACATACACACTCTTCAGAGAATTAGCTGCCCTTTATGCTTGTGTCCTTGGCTCCCTGAAATAATTAAGAATGGGAGCAAAAAATGATTAGAAATCTGGTCTTCATGACTAATAATTAGAAATGAGGTTTTGGGGAATTCTGAAGCTGGCCAGTAGACCCTCCTTAACCCCAGTCACAGAACAGAGGCCAATCAGGCTCAGGCCTATGAGTCTGCCCACCCCTGCTCTCTGCTCTGTCTTGTTTATTGGGGCTCCAGGGATGGGGAGAGTCCGGCGCCACCCTGTGACTGAAAGGGAGGAGGGCGGAGGATGAAAGGCCCTTCCTCAGGGGTGCGAGAGGCACCCACAGCACACAGCAGGGCCCACAGAAAGAAAGAACGCTCCTGGGCCCAGGAGCCCTCCTAGCCCATTTCCCGCTTGGTTTCTGAACAGGAGCCCCAGGTGTCTTAGTTACTTTCTTGTCCCTGGGACACAACACCCAACAGACTGCTCTATAGGAGAAAGGCTTATTTGGCTCACAGTTTGTAGAGGTTTCGGTCCCCAGTTGGCTGGCTTCAAGGCAGGGTGGCAGGGCAGAGGAGGGGTGTTCACGGTATTGCTGGTAGGAAGCAGAGATCAGGCAGGAGGAAGGAGACAGACATCCCCAGGCCACACCCTCAGCAACCGCCTCTTCCAACCAGGCTTTACCTCCCGGAGCACAGCTATGAGCTCATTAGTGGACCCATCCACTTACGAGCATCACATGCCCGTGATCCAGGAACCTCCTCAAAGCCCCACCTCTGAGGGCATGAAGCTTTTGGGTACATCTAGGCATAAACTAAAACACTAAGTAAACTGGGCAAGCGCGGCAATACCTCATGTGCAAGGGCTCTTTATAACTGCTGAGTTCACCAATGAAATAAAGCAGCTGCCTACCCAGCCTCTAGAATTCTTTTCCTGTAGGTGTCAGGGTTTTGTTCTTTCCTGAGTATTTTCCCTTATCTTCGCTCTTTGCTGTTCTGCACATTTCTCTTTGTGGCCCATGGTCTGCCTGAACCCTCAAACCCCAGCCTTGACATTGCCCCAGCAGTGGTGAATGCTCCCGAGTGGTCAGCATTCTAGTAACATGGCCTGGCCACTAGCCCTGCTGCTGCCAGGGTTTAGAGAGCTCGCTGAATTGTCTACTTCTTTGCCCTCCCAGAGACCTTGACATTTGCCTGCTCTGTGACCTCGACAAAGTCAACTTTGTGCTTCTTAGTTCATATTTAAATGTACACTTTTCTTGTCCCACAGGGACAATCCTATGTCCCAGTGTTTCAGTCTGGATTGGGTAACATAGTGTCCAGTGCACAATGCAAATATCTGGTGTCATTGCCATTATGGGAAAACAGGGAGGAAGGAAGGAGATGCCCTGGCAGCTTCGGAGATGATAGGAGGCCAGACCAACAAGCCAGGGCTGATCCCCTCCTGCCAGGTGAGGGATGGCCACTCGGACCTGGTTATGGCAGAGAGCCTTCCAGTGGGCATGGCTCTCCCATTCCCCCATGCCATTCTAGCACACAAAGCAATGTCCCTAGAGACAGAATAGGGGTTCTGAGAAATGAGACCCAAAGAAAGTAACAGTGACTGCTCAGCGTGAGCTGCTCCATGCCTGGCATTAACACGTCTATGCCTTCCAGCAACCCCACACATGACGCATTGTCATCTCATCGCCTCTATACCATCAGACTGCATGGCAGGAAAGCCACGTTTCTGGTCTTGGGCAGTGCAGCCATCAACCAGGAGATCCAGGACACGAGGCCCAGCAACCCAACTCCAGAAAGCACCTGCACGGATGCAGAAAGCCTCCCCTAGGGCTGCACTACCTGAACTCTCTGCTCTAGATCCTGTGCTCCAGGCCACAGGACATCTGGTCCTGGATGATCCACGGGTGTTTTAGACACAGGTATGGAACTGTCATTGTTTTCTTTGCTGGAAGACACTGAGGTGTGGTGGAAGCTGCCCAGTGAGCAGAAAGAGAACCAAGGAGAACATAGCCCCGTCAGCCTGAGAATGTGCTCCTGATTCCTCGCCTCTCCCGGAGCCTGCCTCAGCTGCTTCCCAGGCAGCCGTCAAGTCAGCTGCCAGCCCCAGTCCCGCAGAGGCAAAGGGCCAGAGGCTCAGTGTGGAGGAAGAAGGCTGGTGTTACAGAGAGGACACTCACTGCAGGTGAGGGTGAGGGCTGGGTACAAGGAGCAGGGACTGGGAGAGGGGTGCAGTGCAGTGGGGGAGATTCTGGGCGGAAAGAACATACAGATGTCCAGACAGGGCAGGACATGGGGCACTGTACATGGATCAGCGAGGACATGACATCCACAAGGCCACCCACCCACTCTAACTTCCAAAGACATATTCTGACATTCTGGGTTTGCGCACGATCACTCCGCTTGCCTGGCAGGGTGTTGAAGGCTCACGAGGTCCAGAGTCAGAGAGCTGCACACCGTGGCCAGCTTCCTGCCTAGGAGCAAAGTGGGGTGCATCACCCCCAGAAGCAAGAGCCCTGAACGCCGAGCCTGGCCCTGCCCAAACTGCAGCTCAGTGGAGGACTTGGGAGAGTGCAGGGGTTCGTTTTACGGGCTGATTTGGTTGGGGCACTGCGCCCTGACGTTTGCTCACACATAATTCTGGAGTGTGTGTGTGTGTGTGTGTGTGTGTGAGAGTTTCAGGGTGAGAGAACCTTTGACTCCATAGACTGAGGAAGGCAGAGTGCCTGACCGGTGTGGGTGGCTTCTGCCCCAGAAGGAGTGCTGTCCACAGGTGACCTGCAGCTGCTGGGGATCTGGCTGCTGACCTGTAGTGGTTTGTGGACTCACCTTTCGAGTGCCCACAGGCGCTGGCTCCCTTCTCCTTATGGTAAACATCTCCACGCAGACCCCATGGGTTGTTTCTCTGGAGACCCGTGACTGATACAGCAAGCCAGCCTTCCCTTCCCCACAGTGTGTCTCCCCTGGGTGGGAGTGGGAGGTGCAGGCTCCTCGGCAACCTCCAGTGGCTCCGGGGACCCTGGCTCAGCAGGCAGAGGGCCCTGTGATGGAGCTCCCGTGGTCCATGCAGCAGGCAAGGCGTTGGGGTGCTCTGCCTGGCCTTCCCACCAGGCCTGCTCTTCTAGGCCCCCCTGCTGCCTCACCTGCCCAGGCTGCTAGGACGTGGCCGATTGGTCTTGGGCTTGCTTTCCCTCTGGGCTGTGGACTCTCCATCTTGGGCAGGTCTGTCCATGGTGCTGCCCCTCCTTTGTCCCAAGACGCCAGGACTGGGAGGGCGCACACCTCAGAGAGCTTGTGGCTCCCTGTTAGCACTCAGCTCTAGGGCCCAGGACAGAGACAGCATATGTGCTCATGTGTGTGCAGGCACATGTGCACTGTGTACCACTTGTGTGTGTATGTGCAGGTATAAAAGTGTATGAGCGTGCACATGAGTTCACATATGCGTGTGTTCAAGTGTGTGAATGTGTACATATGAGTACGAGCCCATGTGTTCCCGCATATGTGCATGCACCCTCATGCCTCCTTGCCTCAAGCACAGCTGCTCTATTTTTATTGTTTTAAGCCCAGGCTCAGAGATTTGCCTTCTACAAAGATGATGTCCAGGAGTCGTTTCACCCCCAGATAGTCAAACACTCAGGAAAGACAGCTATGAGCGAGTCTCCTTCAGGGAGGCCTTCTCACAGGTGGAGCATCTGAACCCAGACTTAAAGGATGAGAAGAAGGCAGTCATCACAGAGTGGAGTTGGGGGGGGGAGGTGCAAAGGCCCTGAGGCAGGGAAAGGTTTGGCATGTGGAACCCAGCATGGAGGCTGGAATGAGCAGGCAGGAGAGTGGTGGAAAGCAAGGGGAGAGCCTGCAGGACCAGCTGGTTAAGGAGGGAGCAGACTGTGGGACTCATCCTGGTGAAGCTGCTCGGCACAGCACGAACAGAGCTACCTGGGAAGCAGAGGACCAGGAAGGGGATAACAGAGGGAGGGAGTATACAGCGGGTCTGCTTGCAAAAGCACTGAAGTTTGAGCTGGATTCTGCAGGCAAAGGAGGGGCCTGCTGGGTGGACAGACAAGTGCAGAGGCCCTGAAGCTGGGCGAGTATGACCCTGGGTGGGAAGACCTTGCTGAGCCACTGGTGAGGGACAGCTGAGGGCACGTGGACCGAGGGCAGGGCTGCCTGGCTCTGCAGTGCTGAGGACCGGGCACTGCTTTGGAGGGCGTGGAGTTTGCTGGCGGGAGTTGCGGGACCCTGGCCAGGCCTTCCCCAGGAGGAGGGTGCAGCGCACAGTGGGGCAGGATGCCAAAGAGTAGTGTTCTGCAGGCTCCCATGAGACAGCGCACTGCCCAGAGTGGAGGGGAGGCCATTGGGGCTGGGATGCAGGAGCTGGAAGGCTGGGGTTTGGCCACTTGTGCCCCTGTCTCCCAGAGGGTAACTGGTCCAGGACAGGCCCTGCACAGGGACACAGGCACCCAGAGAGGCCACTTGGGCAGCACTGGTCCTGGTCAGGAGCACTGTGGGCACCCCCTAGGCTCACCAGGCATCTACACACACCTGTAGGGCCTAGCTCTGTGCAGCCCCCTGGCAGAGCTGGTGACATTTGTGTCTGTGCGCACTCACAGTGCAGACTGTGGCATCCACGGCACACGCAGAAACCAGGCGATAAGGAGGCAGCATGAGTTCTCCAGTGTGTGCTGTGGAGCAGTTAGCAGTGGAGTCCCTGCTCCTGATGGCCATGTGTGTCTGCAAAGACACAGCCACACATCTGTGCCCGTTCATTTTGCAGGACAAGAAAGGAAAGCAGGAGCTATATTTAATCTGTAAAATCTTTCTCCAAATGCTTTCTCGGCCTTGTGACCCAGAGTTCGGGGACTTTTGGGCCTGGATAGATCCAAGACACATGGTCCGTGGTGGTCATCTCACTTCCTCTCCACAGAGGGCCTTCACTACATAAACCTGTCCAGTGGCTCTGGTCCGATCTCCAGACCCCCATGGGAAGCGGCATGCTGTCTGCCTCTCTCAGACCAGCCGGGCCTGCACCTTCCTTAGGAAGGGTGATGGCTGCGTGGAAACTGCAGAGTAACTCATCCTCGCACCTCTAATCCTGCCTGAGCTGATGAGGCGAAGTGTTGCTTGGGGTTGGTGTTGTGGATCTGTTAAGTGAGAGGTAGGAGCCAGGGCTTTAAGATGTGCCTCTGAGGTGAGGAGCACATCCAGCCTCTTCACACCTTCCCGCTGGTCCTCTCTCTTGTCTTCACTGCATCTCTTTTGACTGCGAGGAGGACTTCTTATTACCCAGCCACTGTGGAGAGCCACCTGTTAGGAGAATTCTGTCGCTATTTACTCAAAAGATAAAACACATTTCACAAGAGAAGGGGAAATAGATTGGTTTTTTCATTTTTTTCTATAAAAAACAATAAACAAGCCAATGTAACACCCGCTACTTCTCTTTTTACTCCTGGGTTACCTGCTGTCATGATAACTTAGCAACCTTGATTCCAAGAGGCGGAGTTGAAAACAAAAGCCTTAAGTTTGAAGCCAGAGTGGCAGTTAACAATTTTGGCTTGTGCATTGTGTTTTTTTTAGGGTGGCTTAAAATAATTTTTAAAAACTTACTGGGTGTGATGGTGCATCCCTGTAATCCCAACTTCTCAGGAGGCTGAGGCACAAGGATTGACGCTCAAGACTAGCCTGAGGAAGTTAGTGACACCCTGTCTCAAAATAAAATTTAAAAAGACCTGAGAATATTCCTCAGTCCTAGAGTGCTTGTTTAGCAGGCATGAGGCTGTGGGTTCAGTCTGCAGAATACACACACGCACACACTCACATACACATGCTCACACACATTCACACACACTCAGACACACAGACACACACACAGTCACACACACACACTCACACACTGACACACACAAACGCATATACTCACACACACACCCACACTCACTCACACAAGTCACACACACAGACACACATACACACACAAACACAGTCACACACACATTTGCACACACTCACACACACACACACACTCACACAAGAAAACCTTGTTAACTCCCAAATCCATATGGTTTCTACCTTGGTTTACCTCAGGCTTAGAAACAGAATCGATATTTAACATGAAAGAGAATGTAGTGTCCAAAGCTGGTGGTCAAAGCCAGCCAGACCTTCGGCCCAATGCCAGTACAGGTCGCATCCCACTTCTCCACTGGCTCAAGTTGGACCTCTAAGTTCCAGGGCATTGTGCTGGCAGGGCCTGGTGCTGCACGTCTGTAATCTCAGCATTCAGAGGCCAAGTCAGGAGGAGCCTGAGTTGGCGCTCAGCCTGGGTAAAATATTGACTTAGTGAAAACCTGTTTCAAAATAAAAAATTTTAAAAATGGACTGAGTATGTAGCTCTGTGCAAAGGCCCTGGGCTCAACCCTCTTCACACACAAAGACATTACCCAAAGTTCTGCCTCAACTTCCCCAGCCAGAGCTAAGTCTGTAACTGAGCTAGGACACTGTACTGCATTTCCAGAGTCAGCATCAGACAAAGCTGGGTGTGCAAGTTCTTAGATGTGGCTGAATTCTCACCATGACAACTGACGCATACTCTCTTGCTCCACGGCACAGAGGGCCACGGCGCTGTGTTCCATCTTAGTGCATGGTCAGACTCCCCTCCTGAGGGCCTCCTTGCTCATGACCCTCACAGCATAGCTGTAGCTGTGGTTAATCAGTTTTATTGAATCAGTTTGCATTCGATGTGAGTTATTAATCTGAAGTGTGTGATTAGATAAATTTTTTTTTTTTTTTTTTTTTTTTGCGGCACCAGGGATTGAACTCAGGACCTCACGCTTGCCAGGCAGGTGCTTAGGCCACTGAGCTAGATCCCCAGCCCTGATTAGATAAATTCTAACAAACATGGTAGCATCCTTTCCATTATGATCAAACAGGAGATTTCTTGATGGCCCATTTCAGTAGTTTCCCCCCTACATCCCAGGCCTTAGAAAGTGTGGATCTGTTTCTGTTTCTGAATTGTTTTTTCCTGGAGTTCATGTACATGGGTAACTGAATGAGCAGTCTTTGCATGTCTTTATAATTTCGCCCAATGCTTTTGGGACTCATCTATGTTGTATGAATCAGTCACTCACTCCTTTCCATTGCAGAGTGGTATTTCATCACAGTGATACCTCAGTTGTCCAATCAGTTCATTTCAAATTTGTGTTCAAGCACTGAAAAGTTTGAGAACTGAACAAGAAATAATGGAAAACCAAATACTTGGTTCTGAGTCCCCAAAGTTACACTTACAAATTCATTTTTCCAGGATTTTAACACAAAGTTAACAGCCCTGGGTTGTGGAAATGCCCCCAGAACATCTAAACACAAATAATATAGTCCATGAAATATCAAAACTCAACACAGTAGGTGAAATTAAGCATGAATTTGTATAGGTGCTTTACCGTGACTTGGTGGCTTCCTGACGCTGAAACTGGACAGCATCAGAAAAGAAGGAGTGTGTTATTTTTGGAAAGAGAATCTCCTTCCATAGTGACTGCAGGCAGTACACTTTCAGGGGTCTTTCCTCTTGGCTGTTTTTTACCTTTTCTCACTAAAAATTTGTTTGGGTGAGAGCAGCACTTAGACTAAGAGCAGCACTTAGACTGAAGCATCGTCCTTCGTGTCCACAGCGACACATGACTCCTGACTCGTGCTCTGCTGTGCGGGTTTTTTTCAAGTCAAATTTCCAGTTTGGCTATCAAGGAAAGTTGCAAACACCAGGTAGGTTTTTTCCAACTTTGCTGTTGGAGTAGTGGAAAGTTCAAGCTTGGAGCCCTTCCACTACTATCTGTATTTGCAAGGAATAGCAGGAATAGCAAGGAATAACAAGGAATCACTCCACTGCTTTTTCAATTTGGGGCTATTTTGACTAGAGCTGCTGTAAACATTACATGGAGCAGAAGTATTTGTGTGGTTATACCCCTAATTCTCTTGGATGATTACGTAATGATAGGATTGCTGGATCATTTTGTATACATTTAACATTGTAGAGAATTGCCCAAGAATTTTCAAAATGACTGTGCCATTTCCCGTCCCAATCAGTAACAGGTAGATCCCAGTTGCTCCACATCCTCTCCCAAGCCTGTACTCTTAGTCTTTTACACTTGGCCTTCCTAGTGGATGTGTAGGGTTTCTCAGTATGGTTTCAATTAGCATTTCTCTAAAGACTAGTGATGTTGGGTACCTTTGTCACTTGTGTATCCTCATTAATACATACCACGTGTGTTGCCCTTCATTGCGCTACTTGTATTTTTGTTATCGGAAGAATGTTTCAGGTGTTTGAAATTAAGTGTATGTTTGCAGATTTCTCCAGTCTTGCTGCTGCTTCTCATCACAGTGTCTTCTAAGGAACATAAATTTTAATTTAGATGAAGTCTACTTTATAAAAAATTATAGTTCAGATTTTAATGTCATTTTTTTTCTATTTTATTTTATTTTATTTTATTTTATTTTATTTTATTTTAAAGAGAATAGTACACAACAAAACAAAACAGAACGAGAAAAGCAAAAGTAGACAGAATAGAGTCAAACACAAAATAGCATTTCAAAAGAGAACACTGCAAGGTATACAGGTTTTTAAGACATAACAACCGGAGAATAACAATGGTTACCCTAGTGTTAATGTCATTTTTGAGAAATACTTGCTAAGCAAACATTAAAAATTGTTTTCTATTTCCTGCCAGCTAGAAGGTGTACGAGCCATCTTCAGCTTATCTTTGTACACAATGTGAGATAAAGGTGAACATTTGTGTTTGCGCAGAGATATCTGATTTTCTAACACCCTCTACAGAATGACCGCCTGTGCCCACGGAGGTACTTTATCACTGCTGTGAAAAATCAACTGATCGCAACATTCTGGGTCTGTTCTGGTTCATTTTCAAAACTACGCTGGGTTGGTAACTGTAATTTCATTGTGAGTCTGGAAGTCAAGTGATATCTTTCTTTATCTTTGTTTCATTTGTTAGATTGCTTTGGCTACGTTAGCTCTTTGCATTTTCATGTAAAAACTTCAACGACTTTGTGGAGACATAATTCACTACCATAAAATTCATATCTTTTTACTGCTATTGTGCTAGGGGCTGAACCGAGGGTCTTGTATCTGCTAAGCACACACTGTGCCCCTGAGTTATGCCTCCAATCCAAATTCACACTTTTAAATTGTACAATTCAGTGGGCTTTTTTGTTTTTGTTTTTTAGCATGTTCACAGAGTTATGCAACCAACTATCATGACTAATTCCAGAATATTTCCTTCTTCCCACAAAGAAACTCCCAACTACTAGCATTCTACCACTACCCATTCTCCCTTGGCCAGCCCCATGCAGTCTGTAATTTATTTTCTATGCTTACAGATTTCATACTGTGAAGATTTTATACAAATAGGAACA
>RJWT010028272.1:0-15264 GCA_004365215.1 Cuniculus paca | reverse complement strand
CAGCTGGTGACTTACAGGGTGAGGGAATTTGGTGATTCACATCCTGCGGGCCAGTAAGCTCACAGGAGGTGCTGACTTTTCCCTTCCTGGGCCCCGCAAGGTCTGCACAGCTTACCAGAAAGGCTGGCTAGTGGCTCATTGATCGCCTCCTCCCAGTCCCAGCATGGCTGATTCTCAGGAGTCACTATCTGACTTTTCTTTCTCTTCCTGGGCCTCCCCTGTATCATCTTAATTTTAGTAAATTCTCAAATTGAGCTGGATTTATACACAGTTTACTACTACATAATTGTAACTGGGACATGAAGTCCTTAGAATGTGCTGTTTAAGAATTTAATTAAATTCACTAATCATTTAATAAAGTATCTGTTAATAATAATTAGATATTTAAATGTTAATAAATTATTAACTTTTATTTGATAATTTATATTTCTTCAGTATTTATTTCAATTTTATTTATTTAGTACAAGGTGTTGGAGATAAAGTAGATAACTAGAACCACCTGGCCTCAAAGAGTTTAAGGTTTAATACAGAATATAGATAATTTGGCCTTCATAAGGAAAGATTATAACATATAGGGTAGGGCAACTAACCTAGACTTAGAAGAGCAGAGAAATTTCCAGAAGGAAATGATACCTAAGCTAACACTGAAATATAAGTAGCCTTGAGGAGGTGGGGAGGGGTTTGCAGACAGAGGAAAAGTCATGTGACAAAGATCTGAAAGTAGGTGCAAGAAGCAAGGTCAGAGGAGAGCAGAGCCAGACCACAAGCCACACAGTTGGCCAGAGTAAAAGCATCAGTACTTTATCTTGAGAGCGATCAGGATGTATTGAAGAGAATTAAGCAAGAGATAGCCCTATCAGATTTTGCTTTAGGAATAATCCTCCAGCAGAGTGGGGGAAACGGGCTGGAAGGAGGACAGGACAAGAGGCGGGAAGATCATTAAGAAAACTGTTGTAACCATCACATGGGACAGGACGGTAACCTGAACCAAGAAGGTAGCAGTGGAAATGGAGAAGAATGGATTACATTTGAGAAGTTGTAAGATGTGGCCATAGAGCAAAAAAGAGGCGTCAGCTCCCTGGCTCAGACATGAGTACACAGTGCTGCTCAGTGAGGTGCAGTGCTCCCCATCCTTGACTGTTCAGGCTATTTTTCCCAGGATGCAGATTCTGATTGAACAGCTCTGGACTGAGACTAGGAATTCTGCATCCCTAACAAGCTCCAGGTGATGCTGCTTTTACAAGTGCTGGTACCACATCTTGAGTAGCACAAAGCTGGAGAACATAGAAAGGAATAACACTGGCAGAAAAAAAATAAATTCAGAAATGATGCATTAAAATCCCTATGGTAAATCAGAGCAGAGATACCTTCCAGGAAGCTAGACACAGGAGTCTCATGCGTAGAGGAGAATGAGGAGGAAGAGATTTGAGAGACATCTGCGAAACCGTTATGGATGGCTGGGGAGGTAGCGCAGTGGTGGAGTGATTTCCTGGCATACCGAGACCCTACGTTCCATCTCCACCATATATACTAGAGATTGCCTCCATCTCCTCACCTCCATTTTTAAATTATGTTCCAGTAAGTTGAAAAGTGAGAGGTACAGAAGTGATTCTTTCAAGTTCAGTTGTAAAGAGAAAGAGGAGCCTAGAGTAATAGCTAGGAGAGTTTGAAGATGAGGAGGGGTTTTCTTTAACGATGAGCCAGTCTTGAATATGCTAAAATGCTATTCCACATAACTGTCCATCAATAGGCCATTAGAAAGATCAATCAGGCTTCCTGTCTAATATTTCTACTTCATCTTTTCTAATATTCGACAAACATTCTATATGGCATTAATACTTTTCCTCTTAGCTTTGACAGCTGAGTTATAAATGGGGTAAGTCTGCTCAGAATCTACCTACTTATTTTTTTTAGAGTAGGGAAATTTTATTTATTTTTCTTATTTTAAAGAGAAAGAATAAAAATAACAATAAAACTGAGTTTCAAAGCAGGTTAGTCGGAGCATTACAATAATTAATACACTGTACACTGTTGTCTTTGAAGTAGTTATTCAGAGCCTACTTTACTTATCCTAAAGCCCTCTCTTTAGAAGTTGTATTTCAAATGTTCTCTTATCTATCTTCACCACTGGCAACAATTTTGTTTTGTAACACATATTACATAGCCTCAGAACAAAGCTGATATAAGCAATTAAAAGATGGCACCAAAGGAATTAGCTGCTGAAACCACCAAGAATAGAATAAATGAAAGTTTAGAAGAGACAAGGAAAAGCGAGAACACTACTTTGCCTGCAACATGGAAATCAGCTCTGCCGGCTGGTTTCCAAAGGCTGAATGAGTAAAGCCAATATGCTGGAAACTTGGAAGAGGGTTCTAGAAAAGGTCTTCACCCTTGAAAGAGTTCATTATGTCAACTGCAAAAGAGTAGTTTGCAAATGGAACAAAATAAGGTGTGGGAGACTGAGATAAAGAATGAAATTTAGTGGGAGATGCGGGATAGAAGAACATTAAAAAAGGAAAGAATTATTGAAGCCTCTGAAAGAAAAGACAAGGATGATTGATAAGCAGAAGAATAAGGAGAAAAATACAGCAAATCCTAAAGGTTGACCCCATTACAGAGTATTTATGTAAGAGACACTGAGCTGCTAGATAAGTTTACTAAATACTCAGCAGTAAGTTCACATTGTGACACCAGAATTTATGAAGGGGACTGTCATTGTTATTTACAGTTCATTGTTAAAAAGGAGCTTGAATGCTATTTTGGAAACAATAGAATCACACTTGAAAAGACCTTGAAAGATGATGTAGTTCTTGAAGGAAGAGTTCACTGCCTTCTTCCAACTGCTAATGCCTACAGGATCTGTCCCAGACTTCTAGCCGAGGCCACACTCCTCCAGGGCACCCCCAGTCAAGTAGCTTGCCTGGCAGAGGTAACAAAAGTCACCCACGCAGGCCACATGCAGGACTCCTTTTGGGTTCTGCTCCAGAGCTCCTCCGTTGACATAGACATTGTCAGATCCACACAGCAAGCTGAGGCTCTCTTGGCCCAGTCCTTCCTCCTCCTCTCTTCCCTGCCACAGAAATCAGATTCGCACCCCTTCCTGAAAGGCTCACCCTACCCAATCATGCCTCCTCCTCTTTACATCTTTCACAGGCACTGTGTTTGTGACTCCCCAATAACCTTGTATATTCCTAATCCTGACTCCACACCAAACTGGAAACCATCTAAAATCCCAACAGTGAGTGAACGGACAACCCGTATCCATAGAATGAAAAGCATACTCAGCAAGGAAAAGAACAATTTACTGGAACATGCAACCACATGAACACATCTCTAATGCCATTCCTCTCCTGACAGATAAAAGTAATGCAAAAAAATACATTTACAATACATGTATCTGTTTTGGGTCTTATGTGCAGAGTATGTACCGAATCTTTAAAACACATTTTTTAATGGGCAGAGATTTCATTGAAAAAGATATCTATATGGGAAATGAGCACATGATAACATGTTCCATATCATAAGTCATCTGGAAAATGAAAATGACAAACACAGTAAGATACCACTACACCCTCTTCAGAGTCACTAAAATGTTTAAAATGACAACTCCAAGTGAAGTACAGGTTATAGAGCAACTGACACTCTCAGGTATTGCTGCCAGGAAAGTGAAACAGTATGGTCACTTTGGAAAATAGGACATTGAATTTATAGCTACCATATCATCCAACAATTCTACTTCTCATCCAGGAGAAATGAAAACATGTGCACAAAATGACATGTACATAAATGTCCAGAACAGCTTTATTCATAAAAGCACCAAACTGGAAACCATCTTAATGGGCAACAATGAATGGATGGACAAGTCATGGCCTAGTCATACAATGAAAATAGGACTTTAGCAATAAAAAAAAAGGATAGCAATAAAAAGAGAACAATCAAGAGGAGTGTGCAACCCCAGGAACTATCTTAAGAATATTATATTAAGATAAATAAGCCAGACGTATAAAAGGACATATATGGTTCTATTTCTATGAAGTTGTAAAACTGGCAAAACTCACCTATAATGACAGAAATCAGATCAAGTTGCTGAGGGTGTGGAAATGGCTGCAAAGAAGTATGAGGGAATTTTCTAGGATGATGGAAATTTTCTAAATGTCTATGCACACAAGTGTATATATTTACCAAAACTCATCAAATTGTACACTCAAAACATATGTATGTTACAGTCTGTTTGTAAAAGTGTATTTCTGGCACTTACAAATCTATACTAGACACTAAATACTAAGTAAATATGTAACTAAATATCTTATTGAAAGCCAGGTGTGGTGGCACCTGCCTGTAATCCTAGCACTTGGGAGGCTGAGGCAGGAGGATTGCCACAAGTTTGAGGCCAGTCTGGGCTACACAGTAAGTTTCAGGCTTGAACTACACAGTGAGACCCTGTCTCAAAAAACTAAAAAAAAACAAAACAAAATCTTATTGAATAACTTTCAGTATGGCAAGTGGACTATTTATCTCCCTTACATTTCCAGATGGTTATTACTAAAAAAAGAATGAGGCTGTTGGTCTGTTTATTTTGTTTATTTTACCCCAGAGACCTTGTGAGAATCTCTACTTTTGTTGTTTCTAGCTGATATCCTTTGAGTTTTGTAGGCATACAATCATATAATTAGCAAAATGAAATAACTTCATCTCTTATTATCCAACATATTTTCTTGGTGGTGCTCGGGATTGAACCCAGGCCCCTGTGCATGGAAGGCAAAAACTGTAACACTGAGCCACATCTCCACCCCCTTATCCAACATTTATACAGATTATTTTGTTTACCTTCTTTCAAATGATTCTTCAAAAGAATGTTAAATAATAATGGCAGTCACCAAATGTCCTCTGTTTTCTAACTTTGAGGCATGGGTGTCCTCATTTTGGCTTGGTTGGGGAATGCTGTACGAAGAGGAGTTGTCTTGGGGCACATATAAAAATGGAATATAGTTTATGTATATAAATTGAAAAAAATTCCTTTTATATTTCATTTATTAGATTACAAATTAACACTACAAACCCAAGTTTAAGAATTAAATAAGAACACTTAAATAAGAAATATCCTTTTCTCTTTTTTTGGTACTGGGGATAGAACTCATTATCTCACGGTTATCAGGCAAGCACTTGAACAAGTGGGCTAAATCCAGAACCCTAGAAATATTCTTTTCTTATTCAACATAAGAATTAAATAAGAACACTTAACTAACACCCTTCTTTTCTCCAAGGTTGATTTTTAAATTTTCCCAATGACTTTTCAGCATTTATTGGTGTGCCTTCTCCCTTTAAATTGTTGATTCAATGAAATATGGCTACAGATGACTTAATATGGAAACGTTTGGTTTCCTGGAATAAAACTTGTTTATTCTTTTGGTGAGGTACTGAATTTTCTTTTGGATATATACTGATAAATTAACTTGAACTTTGTTTAATTTTTTGATCCTATCTCATGTTACAATAAAAGTGGTTTTATAAAATCCTTTAGGGAGTTTCCATCTTTTCTGTTCCTTAAATACTAAAAATAATATTTAATTATGCATCATTCTTTAAAGATTAAAAAAGACTTAAAGACTTAACTGTGAACCCTCTCATGCTATTTTTTATAGGAGACATTTAATCTCCAATTTTTCTATTGTAATTAGGCTCTTGGTGTGTTTTACTTCTTGGGTCAATTTTTTAAGAAATCATTTGTCTTGCTTACGTTTTCAAATGTGTTCTTGAGCTCTAGTTAGTAATTTATAATGTTTTAATTTTCTTCTGCATCAGTGGTTACCTTCTTTCTAATTTCTACCCTGTATAATTTTGTTCTGTTTCACACACACACACACACACACACACACACACACAAATCAGAGCAATGCAGGATTATCTATCTTATTGGCGTTTTCCAAGAATCAGGTATTGGAGTTATTTATGCAAATTTGGGATTTTTCTACTTTATTAATTTCAATTGTTATCTTTATTACTTCTTTTACTACCATTTTGTTTCTAATTAATGTATATCTTCATATTTTTATATTAATAAAATACATATGTTTTATATTTGGTATTTACTTACGGAATGCAAAATTCTCTGTATTTGAAAAGGTAACTTTGAGACTGGGGGTGTAGTTGAATGGTAGAGCAGGTGCAAAACCCTGAGTTCAATCCCAAGGAGACACATGCGCGTTCATGCTAAATCAAAAATAAAATAAAATTGTAACCTGCACCAGCACCACCCCGCTTCCCCACACACTCATTATTACTTTGCTTGTTTTAAAACTTTTAATACTGTTTATCACTTATGATCTTTTAAGTATATGAGTTCCTTATACATACACCAGGCGCGGTGGCGTATGCCTGTAATCTCAGCACTCAGGAGGCTGAGACAGGAGGATTGCTGCGAGCTCGAGGCCAGCCTGGGCTGCATAGTGAGTTCAAGGCCAGCCTGAGCTACATAGCAAGACTTTGTCTAACAAAACGAGACAGACAGACAGAAAGAAAGGAGTCGTTCATATATTGCTTGTTGCTCATCCTCTGTCAACTGTACACCCAGAAAGTCCACCCAGAAAGTCCACAGGGCTGGGAATTTTTATCTGTATTGCTCGCTGATACATTTCAAAAGCCTAACATGGTGCCAGACACAAGCTAGGTATTCAAGAAAATGTTAGGTCACTATGATCATATGACGCATTTTAGTCACGAAAAGGGTAAACAGGAAGATGCTGGTGTCCAGTCAACAGCACCCAGCTTCCCTCCTGGCTCCTGCCGGACCTGGGGGCTGGGTGTGAGCACCACGTCCCCACCTCCCCAAGCTAAGCCCCTGAATTTAGGGCACAAGGATGCAGCCAATCAATGGGGGGGGGGGTTGCATTGATTATACGAGTACTCCTCCCATTTCTTATTGACCTTCAATTGGCAGCAGAATCAATTTTTAAGAACTATTATTATTATTGTTCTTGGCTGCACGATCCTAACAGTTAAATACACCGAGCGGGATCCTAAAAGAGTCTTGGGCAGTCAGGTCAGCACCAGGAATGGTTTCACCAAAGCGCCCGTCGCCTAACCCAGACCTGTGCACAGTGATGGGAAAGCAGTGGGTTACTCGGGATGCGGGAGGCCCTGAGCAGACATCAAGGTCGCGAGGCACAGCCCGGGAGTAACCCTCCTCGCGCCATTAAAACGTGCATCCTGTGCGTCCCTGACCGCGCCCCAGAAACGCAGGAACTAAAAGCTCGCCCCCCGCCCCAGCCCACCCGGATCCGCCCCCGCGCGCGCAGCCGCACGCCGAGCCCGGCTCGCGGCCCTCGCCCCGCCCCCTGGACCGGAAGGACTCGTGGGAGTTTCCGGTGGTCGGCGACCCTGATGGTTGCCTCGGTGATGTCTTGGCTTCAGGCTGCTCAGTCGGCTGGGAAAACTGGAGACCAGGGAGACGTGTTTGACGAGGACGCCGACGAGTCGCTTCTGGTACAGCGGGAATGGCGGAGCCACATGCAGAGACGAGTCAAAGTAAACCCGGGCGGAGGCTGCGGGGCCCTGTGGGGTGCCGAGCAGTGGGGACAGGGGCTTGGGGTAGTGAAGGAGCGGGGTCCCGAGTGCCCCCGCCCCGGGCTTGCTTGCTTGCTCCCCGGTCTGCCCCGACCTTGCTCAGGTTTTCCAGTGTTCCTGGAGGGTGTGCGGTGAGCTCCTGCCCCAGCCGCGGACCTACCGAAGTCAACTTTATCCAGACTTTAAAGAGTTTGTGGTGCAACGAGGATCACAGGGGAAGGGGTTGGGGAGAAGCATGGGGGAACCACTCGTTAGGACTGTGCAAGGAGGCGATGCCGTCCCTAGGTGCTCCCTGAATGGGGGCGGGGTCCCAGTGAGGAGTGACACCCATCAAACATTTGGGAAGGGCGGATTGAAGAAGGCTGTCCCAGGGAAACAGGGAGAACTAGTGTGAAATGCCGCTGGCTACGGAAGAGAATATTAAAGTTGGTTTCCTTTCAGTTTAAGTGTGAACTATTCGTTCTAATCTGTCTCACTCTTCCTTGAAACTAAGCGTAATTTCTGGGTGGGTCGCTCAGAATTTAGAACTAAGTGGTAAAATCTGCATCCACATATTTGCCAACAGTAGTTGAATCTGCCCTAATTTAATCTTCCAGTAAAGTAATACTGGCTTAGTCCAGCAATCATGTTGTCAGTTACAAAAAAGCTTTCCAGAAGGTTTGGAATAGGTCTCTAAGTACTGAGCATCTTGCGAGTGCCCTGACATCCTTGAGAGATACAAGGCAGAAGCTCTACTCACTGAGAATTTGCGGGTTCATTGAATTTGGGTATCAAGCAAAATTTCTAAAACTAGACTTCTCATCTTCCTTTCCTAAAACTGTTTGATCTTTCCTGACTTTGCCAGCCTTCCTACTCACCCATACAATTCCACTCAGTTGCCAAGCGCCAGACGTGTAATTTCCTCTCTGAGAAGACATTGTTAGTTTTTTGAAGATGTGTTTAATGGGGCACAGAGGCCCACACCTGTAATCTCAGCACTTGGGGGGGCTGAGGGAGGAGGATAACCACAAGTTCAAGTTCATTTTGTCTGGAAACAGACAGAATATGTTTAGAATCTCCCCAATCCATCTAGGCTTAAAAAGTGGGATAAGAAAAGACAAACCAGTGATAAGCTGTTGGGAGGGAAACCGTTTCCTTCGTTTCTGTGCCTATGCCATATTATGTTCAATAACACAGGAAGGTCACGTTTCTGTTTTATGAGTCGATTCTGTGCCTTTCTAGCAAAGCCTACGTATGTGTAGGCTTTGTGTAGTTACTGCTGCAGTTCTTCATTACTTATTTTAGGAAGGTTATAGAGATGGAGTAGATGCTGGTAAAGCAGTTGCTCTTCAACAAGGCTTCAATCAAGGCTATAAGGAAGGTGCAGAAGTCATTATGAACTATGGACAACTCAGAGGAACACTGAGGTAATTTTAAAAACAAACGCTGAATCATTTTAGCCATAAAACTGGAGTACTTTTTATAAAGTAGTAAGTACAAATGAAGTGTTGGGTGTGTTTTTCCTAATGTGGCGTACACAAGAGTGCTTCAGAACATACAATGATGCTGCCTTTGAAAGGTGCAAATTATTGCCAGTTCATCCACCTTCATATGTAAACCAGATATTGTTCTTTTTTTTTTTTTTGCAAAGAAATGATAGGTATATACTTTATGCTACTCAAGCTATCCCCAATCTCTAATTAAAAGATCTTCAGGTACTGAATAAAAGTTGTTAGTACTTGCACATGTGGTAGATCACAATACAACAGACCAGAAGTACACTATGAAAGTTATAGTTAGTAATTGAAGAAATGATTTTGTGCGTTTTAATCCATAGCAGTAATGGTACAGAGTGGGACCAGCCACTCAAATAACACGCAGAGCTGAGAGCAGGACAGCCTCATCCTCAGTGATGGTGTAGACCTTTTACACCATTCTACGAAGAGAGAAACCTAAAACACTTTAGCAAATCACTGATTCTGAAAAAAAGAAGATAAAAGAAAGTTATCAAAATAAAAAGCCATACATTTGGACTTACAGAAAATTCAACTGACAGGGACCAGAATTTATAGTCTACTATGGTAAGAAAATGATCAACTGACTATCTTCACATCATCAAGCAAAATTAGTCTTTTTATAAGCTGAGAATGCTTACTGCTGAAGTTTCTGTAACAACTGATTCTATTTTTAAAACGTTACTTTTTGTCTGGGTTGTAGCTCAGTGGTAGAGCATGTACTAGTCTGCATGAGACCCTGGGCGCAATCCCTAGCACCAAAAAAACCCCCCCAAAATTGCTTTTTGTAATAACCATTATTAATGATATGACATTTTCTGAACAATCTGAAATGCGTGGGGAAAATATTCATATATATATATATATATATATATATATATATATATATATATATCTCCATACTCACCCCTTGGTTCACAAACAGTTCTCTCCATGATTCTGGTCACAAACTGAACTGGACAGAAATTGAATAAAATTTTCCCATAAGGTCAACGTTTGAACCCAACCATTGAATTTGATTCTGTTCTTGTCCAATTCAGTTTGCAACCAGAATCATGGAAAGAATTAAGTTCGTGAACTGAGGTACTGCTGTATTCCATACTAGAAAAGTAAGGAAAAGTATTAAATCTAGAATAATTCTTACCTTTTCCAAGGAAATAGTTTATAGCTCCTTAGGTGATTCTAATGTGTAGCCTAGATTAAGAATCACTAATTTAACGCAGGGCATGGTGGCACACACCTGTAATCCCAGCACTCAGGAGGCTGAAGCAGGAGGATTGCCACAGGTTTGAGGCTAACCTGGGCTACATAGTAAGACAGTGTCTCAAAAACAACAAAAATCACTAATTTAGAATGTTTGATATCTTTGAAGGAGCAACTGATTTTTTCTAATCTTTCTAAATTACCTCCCTCTGCACCAGAAATTACATAGTCATTAGGGAAAATCCAGAATCATGAAAAGTAGATATAAAGCTGTGAAGAAGGAGGTATAAACAGTTCGTATGGTCAGTATGCTTGTTTAATTTATATTAGAGGATAACGTTATTTTTTAACACATTCCCACCAGTTTGAACCACTGGTGGTACTCATGTGACTGTCCCATCAGGCAGCTTGCTCCACCATACATTGAGACATGAATCCCAGCCCCGTTGAGAATATGTTAATTCTATTTTACCATCATTACTTTCTTGATTTTGACTTGTTATTATCATTAATCCATTTTCACATGGTGTTTTTCAGTAGAAAAACATGTAGGGCTTAGCCTCAAACATTCTAAAAGCCTGTAATCCCAGCCTATAAAAGCCTGTGACTATTTAATTATTTTCCATTTAACTTTTTTTTTTAATATTTTCTTTCAGTGCTCTGCTCTCCTGGTGTCACCTTCATGATAATAGTTCCTCTGTGATCAGCAAGATAAATAATCTCCTGGATGCAGTCAGCCAGTGTGAAGAGTATGTGCTCACACATCTGAAATCAATCCCTCCCCAGCCCCGTGTTGGAGATTTATTGGACTCCATTGAGGATCTGGACCTTTGTCATGTAGTTCCAGCTGAGAAAAAGATTGATGAAGCTAAAGATGAAAGACTCTATGAAAATAATGCTGAGTTTAACAAAAACTGTGGCAACAGTCCTAGCAGGGCAGACTGTTCATATTTAGAAGACCGCAGAACAAAAGAACCTGCACATTCTGCAAACCCAAGCCTCACCTGGATTTTAGAGCAGACGGCCAGTTTAGTTACACAGTTGGGAGTCTCAGTTGATGTATTACAGCACCTCAAACAGCTCTGAAAATCTTCCCTTCCCAGGAAAGCGATGTTCAGAATCCTTAAAGCACTTTGTTTCCTAATAAGGTATCCAAACTCCGAACTGGGTTCTACACTGAACTCTTCACTTACAGTTGTCCTTCATGAAGTTTGAAATGTCTCCAGTATTGGCACTATTAAATGTAATCTAAGCCTCCTTAGTCTGTCATTGTAGTTTGTTTGTAGTTTAAAATAGGCTGAGTAATGACAGATGTCACTGTCATTTTCAATTTTCTGATCAAAATCAAGCCTTGTTAAACTTCAGCAAAAGTGAACAAGAATTAAATGTTTTGTAAGAAGTAGCTGCTGCTTTCTGCTTCGGTGCCCATCAGGTGGTTCTGCACCTCATCACCAGTTAACCAGGCCTGAGTTACCAGAATTAACCTAATGCTAACATTATAGATAGACACACAAAAATATATATGTAGATTTATAGACTTACAGCCATATACTTAAATTAAGAAGCCATAGTGGAAATTGAAGTAATATGTATACAGTTAGCTAAATGATTAAAAGTTAAATACTAAATTCAGTTTGGTTACATATTGATACAAAGTAGGGATATTCAAGGTGGGCATGTTTGCAGAGCTGGTAATCCCAGCACTTAGGAGGCTGAGGCAGGAGAATGGAGAGTGTTCAAGACCAACCTAGAGTGACTTCAAGGCCACCCTGAGCTACATAGTTAAAAAAAAAAACAAGCATATTCAATTCCATGAAAAATACAGAAGGTACATTTCCTGTTCAAGTCTGAAGAAAAATACCTACTTAGTTTTTCTAAGTAGTGAGAAGTTAGTAGTGTTGCCTAACAATGTATCAGGTTATTTCTAAACTGTGGCTTTGCTTGATACTCTCACAGGAGTAAGACATTTGTTCTCACAGGAATGAAACCACTGACTTCTGTACTATCACCTCGAGATGAAATTATTAGTCTCACATAGACAAAATCAGATTCCAAGTTTTGCTTTAAGACCTAAGCATGTCAGGATCAGAATTTCTAACTACTTTTTTCCCTGAAACACAAATTTAAATGAGGTGCCTGACCTCAGAGGCTCTCAAATAATTATCCTGTGAAGCCTTAGTTGCTATGTCACCATCTATTTTAAAAGACATACTGTGACAGTCTGACAAAGTGTCTTTCCAAGGGTCTAAGAAAATGTGCTGCTGTGATATTAAGCCCTCATCAAAGTTCATAGGACAATAAGCTGAGATAACAAAATTTAAAACTATGGTATATAGAGTTTCAGGTTTTACTAAAACATGCTGAAGGTATCAAAGGGACATTTGAAAACTAGTTTTTTGAAATGCTAGCCGGGTATGTTGGTACATGCCTGTAATTCCAGGTGCTTAGGAGGCTGAGGCAGGAGGATATAAGTTTGAAGCCAGCCTGGGCAAAGTAACAAAGTGCCGGCATTGTCTGATAATAGAATTTAAAAAGAGCTGGGGACAGCTGGGTGTGGTCACACATGCCTGTAACCCCAGTGCTCTAGGTGGCTGAGGCAGGAGAATCACGTGCGAACCTATCCTGGAGCAACAGAGTGATTTAGCAAAACCCTGTTACAGAATAAAAAAAGGTGAGGGATGTAGCTCAGTGCAAAGGCTCTGGATTCAATCTCCACTTTTGGGGTGGGGCTCATATCCAAGTGTAAACATTTCAGAGAGTGAGAGGCTTATTAATTCATCTTGTTATATTTTTGTCCATATTTGTGGATGCAGCTACAATCTTTGAAAAAACTCCACCTGTGTCTGCATGAGGCCTTGGGGTTGGGGGGACATAAGGACTCAAGCCATAACAGTTGCCTTGAATAAAAATTTCATGAATAGTAAATCCTGAGATTTTATCTGGGCTTGCCCTCATTAGATTCCCAAAAGATAACCTCTCTTGCCACCATTGGTTATATAATGTTTGTTTGTACAGAGGATCCCAGAAACTAAAGTCAAGAGAATTAGCTGAGTTGAGGCTATTGGATTGAAAAAAATTATCTTAAACCTATAGAAGATCCTGGAAGGCATGGCCAAAGTCTCAAACATTGGGTTGAGTGATGTGGATGTTTTAGAAACAGAAATTTCATCTAATTTCTAGATGTTGATATATCTAGACATTTTTTAACCAAAAATAAATAAATAAAGGAGGGAGCACCCACAATATTATACTATTCTGACATTTCTATTGCTAAAACCACTGAGGCCACCAAAATTTTTGTGATTATATAAACACAGGAAATAGACAGCTGAATTTACAGGTGTACCCTTATCTCAGTGAGATAACTGGACCCATGGTAAGAAATGCATCATTGGGTGATTCCAAACCCCATCTTCCAGGCTCCATAACTAAATTTGCAACTGCTTATTCCTCGCGCCTGTTTTAGTGACAGCGCACACAGCATATCTAAACAGACCCCCCTCTACCCTTATCTCTGCTCCTATCCCTCTTTACTGAGCCTTTTGTATCTTCATCCTACAAATGTCAGCCACCCACCCAAAGCCAGAAATCTTAGGTCTTCTGCTGCTTATTCTTAGCCATTATAACCTACTTCCACTTGAGAATTTTAACATCTTCAGAACATATTTCAATCTGGCTTTCTTTCATTCAGATCATCAGATTTTCATTAACTTGTGTACCAGCCCCACCACTGCCTAGCATTTCCAGTCTAGCTTTATTCCTGTCCATTCTCCCCCTTATCACTGTCATAGCTAAAACAGCTTACTTTCCTGATTGAAAGCCTTGATTTATTCCACTTTTTCCTACTGAATAAAGTATAAACTTGAATTTCAATTCCAGGCCCAAACAGCACTGGCAGTCTTGTTTCCTAGCCTGACATGAGCCCTATATGCATGCCACAGATATTTCAGGAGAATCGCACAGTAATTCATGGACGTGCTAGAGCTGCTCTTAATGTCTAATTTTCCTCCTTGCCAACTCTTCTGCCCAGATTATTTTATTCTACATGCTTCTTTCCCAGCAAATGTTTATTTATCCTTCAGTACCAGTGTGAATTTCAGCTTACTCAGTCAGTGTTAGTGGCTTTTCCCAGTATTTCTACTGTATCATGTTGAGTGTCTCTGAACTTATGCATTCTCCAGGAAAGTATCTTATTTGATGTTAGTTACATCCCCAACACTTAGCCTCATGCTTTGGACAAACATTCATAGGTACTGTATGATAAGAGAAAAAAAAATGGGTGAATCTCTTAACCAGAAGGAAAATATAACCAGAAATGTAAGGTTTCAAAATATAACATGTTATATCTTTTCATTTTTAGAAACATTTGTTCTGAAAAATACCGCTGTCTTTCATTTCACATATTCACCATAAAAACCCACATATCCAAATTTGTGTGTCATTCTCTTATATCAGGCTAATTAGTAACATAAAGACATTAGTACATACCAATCATTAACAATATTCTAATGAATAAATAATACTACAACATAGTGTGAGGACATTAAAGGATATATACTTATATTTTAGTATAATTTCAGCCATTAAGAAAGTACACCAAAAAAGATACCAAATAAAAAACTAGATGGAAACACAGTTCAATAAATAAATTATTGGTTTCTAGCAGGATGCCTGGTGGTGCCGACTCTTAATAGCAGTGACGAGTTGGAGGAAGAAGAGGAAATAGAGGAGGGCAAAAGTAATGCACAGAAAATGTTTACTAGTCTACAAAATTTACATATATTAATTTGCTTAATCCTCATAACAACCCTATGCCACAAAGGATTATTGTCCCCAGCCTAAAAGTGAGGAAAGTGAATTCACAGCTATGAAATGGCCCACTTGAGGTTTTAGCCCAGACGCATCTGTTCCCAGAGTCTGTGCTCAGGGCAAACCCTCACTAAGTAACACAGTAGCCATAACTGTGTTTGGTAGAGGGGGCTACCTACCATAGTTCCCCCTTGCT
>RJWT010028271.1:0-15256 GCA_004365215.1 Cuniculus paca | reverse complement strand
CAACCTTTCTGCAAAACCATGCACTTCACATACATCTGATGAAATCTAAGAATTTGATGCAGAGTCCAAATGCTGTGTGCAGTGTACTTTGGGTAGCCCTGGAGTTGGGGTGGTGGGTGAGGGAGACGATCGTCCTATGGATGCCTTGCGTCTGCTGCTGGTGCCTGTGCTGGATGAAAACCATGGAGCCACTGGCCCGGGTCATGAGCCCAGAACAGGAAGCACATTGCTTTTCTCTTAGGGGATGTTATGTTCCTTTAAAATTCCTGTGGAACTTGAAAGAACTAAACAATCCCTTGTTACCTACACAGCACACAAGCAAATTTTTGTTACCTGATTTGAGAAACTAAATTTTGCTGTAGTAGGGTTTTTGGGTTAATACATGTGAAGCACTTGGTTCAGTGCCTTGTTTATTGTAAATGCTGTATATATGCTACTGTCAGGATGGATCACTTTTTCCTTTATTGAAGCTCTTTGAGTCACAAAACGGCAGCCTCGGTTATCGAAAGCCATATATACTTAGATGAAGGTTTAAAAGCAAAAACAAAGACAAAAACCACCCACAAGAGTTTTCTCTGAAACCTTAGCTCTTTTTGTAGTGGTATTAACTGTCAAGTGATGTCACTTGTGTGAAGTGTCAGAATTGAAATCCAATCATGACAGCTTCATTGCTGAGTAACGTGGCAGTCCCACACATATGGTACAGTCAATGTAAGTCATTGTTTAAAAGCTAATTGAAATGGGTTTCTTTTAACCCTTGATTTAATTTTTTTCTTTTCGTTACCTACCTTTTCACTATTTCTCACCCTCATCTTTGGTTCCTGAAAATGTGGTGAGTTTTTTATTGTGTTAGAGTCCTGAGTCTCAGTTTTGATTGTTTTAATAAGAAATCTCTGATGAGGGACCCTAGGTGATCATAGTTGCTACTGAAGTCTGAGAACCAGGAATGGAAAAAATATTTTAAGCACAAACCACTGAATTCTCTGCCTTTTCAATACTTTTGGTAAGTGGCTGACTGAGAAGGACATGAAAACTACTGATAGGAAATGGATTTCTGTTAGTGTCACAGAATTTGCTGAGATTTAATGGGGACCATGGGGAGGAACAATATTTAGGAGAGACAGGGTGTTTTAACTGTGATGATTCCTGCCTCCTTGTCTGCTCTCCCCCTCCCTAGGACTCTATTTGTCTTGGTTGGATTACTCTTGCCCAGCCTTGGCTGGATTATGAACTCCCAGCCTGAACTTTGTTAACACTGACCTAACCCTGTTAAAGACAGCCCCAGCAGCCCAGCTATGGTGGCGGCAGGCCTCTGTCCCAGCAGTCTGGAAGCCTGAGGTAGGATAATTGCAGATTAGAGCCTTGCCTGGTCAAGTTAGACACTTAGCAAGATCCTGTCTCAAAAATAAAGAGCAAAAAGGTCCAGGGTTCCTGTTCCTTGTAAAAGCCTTAGGTTCAGCCCCCAGTACTACAGAAATAAACGACCAACCAACCAACCAACCCTTCATCCAACCAGCCAGCCTGATATAAGGGCTGGGTTTACCTCAGTGATAGAAAATACACTTAGCAGTTACCAGGCCCTGGACTTGATCCTCAGCACCAACAGAAAGACAAACAGCAATGAAATAGCCTATTAATTGCAAAAGAACTTTTAAAACTTAGGAAAAAAACAAATAGTGAAGAAACACTACAAAACATATGCTTCTGAAATACAAGCTTCAGCTCCTGAGAATCCTAATTAAGCGACTGGAGAACCTTATTGAGTGTCTTTCTAGCACCTGATAAGCCGGTGTACTATACATAGGTGAACTTTGCCTCCACTCTTCACTTCAAACCTCCTTTCTTATTTATTGCCACATTACAGCCATCTACTGCTAAAGATAAACACAGCCAGACATGAGTTAAGTGGTGGAAACATTTTTTTTTATTCAGTAACTACTGACAGTTGAGCAAAGAGCTGAGCGTGGTGCTGATTTGTGCAGAGGTAGTTCGGGCATTTTAAAAGGCCTTATTTCTTTAGTGCACCAATGGGCTATGGTTTTTTTTAGTATAGTTACTGATCATTTAGCATTGGGCAAATTACATTCAGGTTCCAGCAAAACTGTACCATTCTCTTTTCATTAATAAACTTGGTCTTAAAATCAGGTTTTCTCCTATGTTCTTCTTTTGTTTTATTCCCTTCTTTTCTTTCTCTTTACCTCATCTTTGAATTCACCCTCTCCTCTTTTACCTATTAGAATAAAAAGGCTAATATTAGATCTTGGGCTTTGGATGAGTTTGCCAACAGTGGTATTGACTGGGTTGTAAGTTTTAAAAGCCATGGGGACGGCTTTATTGTGGCTGAAGAGGATTTGAATGAGTGAAGTTGTGAACAAGCCATATATAAAGTCCCTAAATCTCTTTCAGAATATTGTGTGATTTTTCACTTGTCAGCCTTTGTGAACTGCAGATATCATTCATCATGAGAGGGAAAAATTCCTATTTAAATGTTTGATCATTTGTCTTCAGAATATGTGATTTTCCACTTTTTAAGAGTCACAAACCTTATAAGCAATAATGAGTTTGGTTCCCATTGGCAGCACTGACCACGGGGGAGTGCTCACTGGTGAAATGCAGCTGACTTGAATGAGGTTAGATGCTGCTTACACAGCCCTTTGGGTCATTGAGTTTGCATTAGGCTTGAATGTGATGTGCAGAGGACCTGCAATGGAATATAATTCTGTTTGCTGCATTTTATGTAAAGATTTATCCCTTTTTGTTTTTGTGAGGAATAGATCTATTTTACTGTGGGCCAAGAACTTGAGCGAAAGAATAAAATGGGTATTTTCTCCATAGATAATTTAATAAGCCTTGTGAGACTTGCTATATGTTTAATGAAAATTATAATTTCCTAAATTGGTTTTGAATTACTTTAAAATTTCCTGTTTCTTATATGGCAGTGTTGATAGGAAGCAGTTACACAACTCATAAAGACAGTTTTTGTTGTTATTGTTGTTTAAAAGTAAGATTTTGGGAATGCTGTGATTCTTTTTTCCTACCTTTACTCATTCTTTTTCTTCTTTGCTTACCCTGTTTTCACCTGGTTAATTGTGTGTTCTTGTTCAAAGCTTTTCCCCTAGAAACCTTTTGCCTAGCATGGGGGTAGAGTGACAGATATGCAGAGTAGTATCACAGAGGTGCATAAATTTGTTTGGTGAAGGACTAAGACCTAGCTTTTGTTTTCAGTGTAAGATTTTATCAGGTAAAGTGATCAAATGATGATTTATACATTAGCAACTTATGGATAGCCTTAGGAGTTTTCTTTCTTTTTCTTTTTCTGTTTTTTATTTTTGGTGGTTGAGATTGAATATTGGACAGGATTATTCTTTCCCTGATTCTGCTCATTTTTATGGCACTAAATAGTTATTAAAAGAATTTAAATTTTTCCTAACAGCAGGTAAAAGTTGGTCTTGAGAAATCAGTCTTCAATTTTGAAAGTTTTTGTAGTCTTTCGTTTAAAAAAATCAGTCAGAATTCCATTAGTTAATTTTCTCATAGGTAATTTTTTTATTTTAAAAAGAAAATAAAAACGATGATATGGAATTTCAAAACAAGGTAATAGATTAACAATGGTTAATATATTGCGTATTGTTATCTTCAAAGTAGTTGCTCAGATTACAAGATATAGGCATGAAAAATTGATCAAACAATGTAAGCACAAATTCTTTTCGAAGAGCTAATAGAGATTAGTAGTGTAATTAAATATTATATATACATATATTTATATTCTTTTCCTTTGTTTTCTCCTTTCCTCCATCTCAATTGTTCTTTCTTTTTGAGCAGTGTCTTTCACTTTCATAATATCTATTGTATATTTTGGATCTTATCAAATATATGATTTTTAAAAAGATTTTTCTAGCCGGGCGTGGTGGCTCACGCCTGTAATCCCAGCACTCGGGAGGCTGAGACAGGCGGATCGTTGTGAGTTTGAGACCAGCCTGGGCTATAAAGTGAGCTCAAGGCTAGCCTGAACGGCATAGTGAGACCCTGTCTCAAAAACAGGGCTGGGGATCTAGTTCAGCAGTCTAAGCGCCTGCCCGGCAAGCGCAAGGTCATGAGTTCAATCCTCGGTGCCGAAAAAAAAAAAAAAAAAAAAAAAAGATTTTTCTCCCTATCACCCCAAAGAAAACAAGGTTTGTTTTAAATAGTGTGTCAGTGCTGAATTTTCTCTACAGAAATGTTCAACTTTACAAAGTATTACTTTAAAATATAATACTTTTGGGAAGGGTTATTATTTGGGGCCGGTTGAGATACACTTGAATCTTGAGACTATATGAAGGGAAATAAAGAGGAGGATGATTGCTAAAAATAACATAGGAAGTGTTTTTCTGCCTTTTACAACTACGATAAAGTGGCGATGGCCTCTCAAATTACCAGCTCAGTGAATGTGAACATATTTTAAAATTAAGATATTATAGAAATCATCCTAAATCTGGATATTGGTGCATAGAAGTTATATTATCTGAAGCATTAAGGGAAACGGAATACATTTACATGCTCTTTGAGAGATTTAGCTTAAGATGATCAGTTTCTGAAACTTGGAGAATTTTATGGAGTCTCTTTAAAGGCAGTGTTCATTTATGCGGGCAGAAAATAATGCTAATACTGTCTCTAGGGGAGGAGGGCGGTCCCCAGCTTTTTGGTTTATTTGTGAAGTTAATGAACTATGTATTTTGCTTTTGAGCTTTTAAGGAAATGTTGTATCGTGGGGTAGAAATCACTTAGTCAACTATTGGTTTTTGTTTTTTTTTTAAAGGGAGTTTAGAAGCTGTAACTTGAATTTATTATATTGTTTAGGTCAGACTCTTACTATTTAGAAATTTTTTTAGTCATGGCCATTTTGACTTTGGATTTCTGGTTGATGGCTTTAGCTATTTTGTCTTTTCAGTGGAATTGCCAGTATTGTGTGGAAAAAAATTACTTTTTTTGTTTTTGTTTAATTGAGTTTAAGCTGGGCAAACCTTTCTATTCATTCTGACCAGTTATCTGAATTATTTTAACTACCTTTGTTTTCTCTTTTGAGAGAATTAGACTTTGTACTCAACTTTGAGCACAGATTTTTTTTTCTTGTGAAAACTTATGTAAAATTTTCAGTTTACGTGTTTTATTTCTGATGATGTAAAGTCTGTTTAAAGCAAATTCTAAAATTTTAGTTTTCATGCATGAACCATTGGAGTTTTGAAACTTTAAATTTTAAAGCTTTTTTAAAAAGCTAATAATGATTATCAATTCAAAATTCAGACTGATTGCATAAATTATTTTAAAGTAGACTTTTGAGTGACTGTTACTCATTGAAACTATTTTAAATTATATCTATGATAAAATGTATTTTTTACATATTTATATAAAACATGTATTTTTTGGTTGTTTCTTATAACTAGAATTATATACATTCCCTTTGGTAATTTCAGGGCAACAAAACAAAACAAAACAGAAAAGTTCCAATAAGAAAATTAAGGCAATTTAGAATCTAATGACACAAAAATACAGTCCAGTGTTGGATTGTGAGTAACTTGGCTCTGCAGGTATTCCATGAGATGAGCAAACATTTCTAAGAACTTTTGACTTGATAAAGGAGCTTGATAAAGGAGCTATGCAGTGTGAGGAGTACGGCATGGCAAATGTCACATCATCACAGCCCGTTGTTCTTTTTCTTCCTTTCTCGGTCTCTCACTGCTTTGATATACAAATGCTTTGAATTATGAGTGGAATGGATTGATTATTCTCTCAAAGCCAGATTTTACTCTAGTTATAATTTACAGTTTTGTGAATAACTGTTCATTACTTTTTCTTGCTCAAATTGTATTTTTTATTTAGAAGAACCTTCTAAACCACATTTCCAACCTAGGATCCTGTCAACAGTCTTAATTATTCGTTGATGGCAATAGAAAAATACAACTGAAGGAGCTAGAGTTAGGTACTTGGCTTAGGATCACATTCCCCTTTAGTTCCCTGTTGAAAAAATAATTTTAGTTGTTTGTGGACTGTTGATTTATTTTGTAGCATGCACATGTGTGCATTCCTCTCTGCCCTTGACTAAAAGTTTTCTCTGGTCTCCAGCACATCTCGTTTTCTGGCTGATCTAGTCTTCATATAGTCTCTTGGCACTGAGGGAATCTCTTTGACTTTTGATTGGCAGCACTTAGAATTACTGGATAAATTAACAAGGTTTTACCATAACTGTATTTGTTGACCAAATTAAATTGCTTCCAAGGAGCTGTGTTTGTTCGTTCTCTGTGAAGCTTACTCTAAATCTTTTCTCCATAGAAATTCTTGCAGAAACATCTTATGTCAACTTTCTATTTACCATTCAAAGCAAAATTTAAAAAAATACCCCTTCAGCAAATTCTGCAGAAAAGAGATCATGTTGATTTTGCCTTAAAGAGCATCAGAACTTCTTATCAAATCAACATCAAGAAATATCTGCATCTGTGCCTAAGCATCTCTGTGAAAGCTGTTGGAGTATTAGGTTCTTACGCATTATTTGCTGCAGCCAAACATGTCCTCAGTTAATGAGAGTCAGTGATGTTATGCTCATTATAGCTGGCTAGTTCTTTGTTCATCAATCCAAGTATTGGTATGTATTTTAAAAATCTCTTTGCACTCTTTCATTCTTAAGCAAATTTTATTTTATTTTATTTTACGTTACATTACGTTACTGTACTGTACTTTTTTGGTAGCGGGGATCGAACTCAAACCTAACGTTTGCCAGGCAGGTGCTATGCTGCTGAGCTATATCCCCAGCCATAATCAAATTTTAAAGAGAAGATCCGTTGGTAGGAGAACTCTCTGCCAGCTGCCAGAGCTGTGCCACTTTTGTTTATGAGTTGTTTGTTCTGTCAGACTTACTGGTCAACATCTTACACCTTTTATCCCTGTCATTTCTGAGCTTACCAGGGAAATTATAATTATCTCAATGGGAGGAAGTAAACTAGCACATTAATTTCTTTTTTCACACTGCAAGTATTCTTCTAAGGAAGGCAGATATATGTGATAGTATGTAAGTATTTTTGATTTCCAACAGAATTTTGCTTGAGGTAAACAGTTAACAAATTGGTTGCATAAATAGATCCCCAATTATTCTGCAGAGTCATGGTTTATGCTTTTACAAGTGTTAAATGATAATTTTCCAAAAGGTAAAATGTGTGAAATATTTTATTTAATTTATTTAATTAATAGGGAAATGAGTAAGATTTTATGACTGGTTCGAAGAATGTTTAAAAATTTAGATATTCTTAAACAGTGTAACAAGGAAATTTTTCTGTGTTAGAAAACTGGTGAATGCCTCACAGAGCCATTGATCTTTGTGGTTACCTGTTCTGTTAGACAGAAGGTATGTATATCTCATGTGGATAGAAACCCACAGGTTAGCTAGTGACTTCTCTAAGTCTGGTCTTACCCAGAGTGAGCAGTCAGTTGCTTCAGGTGCCTGTGCTTGGAGCGAGTGTCCTTTCATCTCCTGTGGAGTACTTGAGTGACGTGTCCAGCTATTTTCCATATTTTCAAGGTTTGTATCTTTTTCTCATATAAAAAGGAAGAAAAATAACATGATGTTTGCCTGCACAAATAAGAAAACAAAGATTAGGATAGGAAGATTAGGCAAAGAAGTTTTACTTTGGCAATGTTTCATGTAGAAAAACCATTTCATATTATTTCTATGATAAACAAGTCCCTCTCCCCCTGCCCTTTTCTCCTAGTCTGTAGCGTTCAGTGCTTTATCAAAAACAATAGAAAAGCTTAATTTTGTTGAATTCATGTCTCAAAGCCTGTGTTTGTCCTGCAGCTGAGTGGAAGAAACTGAGTAGAGCTGTGATCCAGTTAGTATTTTAGCTGTTGACTTAGTGAATCATTTTATATTTTCATGCATTTGTGAGACAAAGTTCTGTTTTGAGTGGTGGAATATGGAAGATGGCCATGTAAATTTTGCTAGTAATACTAAGTAAGCTTTGCATTTACTGTGTGATGTAGACTCTTAGGCTTGTAGAACTGGGAAGGACTTTAGAGATCATCTTTATATGGATGAGGATGAGAAGATAAATGACTTGCTGGACTAATTCTGGAAAGAAGAAGAAATAAAATCTGTGCCTCTTACTTCTGAACAAGCCTTGTCCCCTCTTCAGTGCATGCATAATTGTGAAGCATAGTCCTTGGAAAACTATAATCCTTATTTAATATTTACTGTGAGTCTGTTACTTTGGTTGATATGCAAGATTTGAAGTCACACACAGAAAAAATAATACAAATGCAGTTCCTGTTCTTGAGGGTTTAAGACCTAGCTGAAGAGACTACATTTTAGTAGTTTTGCAAATAACTCATAACAGGGAAAGAAAGAGTATTCAATGAGTTCTTGGTGGGAATAAATGCTGTAGGAATTTATAAGAGGAAACTGTCTGAGATGAAGATGCTAAGAAGGCAAATAACCATGCAAAACAGCACTTGATTAAGAGTCTCAGGGAGCAGAGAATTATGGTCAGGAAACATTTGTTTTCCTTGGGAAGGAGAAGTTGGTGTAATACCACACTCACTTCTACCTCATCATTTAATCCTAGTGGTTATCATTTCGGTTTTGTCATTAATGTAATAAGTTTGCTTGGTAGTGCTATTAAAAGTTAATCTAAACTGAATTTTGGTTAAATTATTCTTACAGTTTTTAGATGACCCAGACAACTGTCAGGGTGTTTGTGTTGGTAATGTTTGGGTTGGTGGCTAGACATAATCCTGTCTAGTCATACAGTAGGCAGCTACTTAAGCATGTATTTCCTAGAAGAGTCCTTGAGTGAAATAAGGGCTGTAGCATTATGATGTCTAATGTTAAGTCTGTTTCTGTTACTTGTGGGGACAGTAAAGTTGTAGAATAGTTCATAGGTGGTACATGCTCAGTTTTCAAGTGCATTTTGTGTATCACTTTTAGCAGAAAGGTTAGCATTTTGATTGATGTCTTTGTCAAGGTTAAAAGAAACAGAAACTAAAATTAATATTTCACAATTCTAATTGCTTTTGCTTGGTTCCTTCACACATCTTATATATTCTTATTTTTTAAATATTTAAAATTTCATCTCCTCTGGTGGAAAGTGGAAGCTAAATAACTTAGCATGGTAGAATTTTGTCAATGATAGCTCCCTGACACCTTTCTAAAAAGGGAGGGAATAGTGTTTGTATTGTCTTTAGCATTAGGAAAGTGACGGTTTTTCCAAACACTAATGACATCTCCAGCAAACATTTAAAATGTGCTACTTTCGTGTTATATATGAGAGGTATAATTGATATTCTACTTTTTCTTACTGAATGGTAATTGTTTTTTCTGAAAAAAAGTTTTAGTAGGTATAGGCCGATTGAAGAAAAGCAAACTATCTTTGTATTTGCCAACTTTCTCATGTAATAATGGGTCATGAGAGGTGGAAATGATTCAGGAAGATTCAATCCCTTCATTTCTATAACTGAAGAATCTGTGACCCTATTCAGGGACAGAGTTAGAAATTACAGTATGCATAGACATACACGTACACACTCTTATAAATTCCTACAGCATTTATTCCCACCAAGCACTCATTGAATAGTCTATCTTTCCCTGTTATGAGTTATTTGCAAAACTAAAGTGTAGTCTCTTCAGCTAGGTCTTAAACCCTCAAGAACAGGAACTGCATTTGTATTATCTTTTCTGTGTGTGATGCACACAGAAAGACTTCTCTCACTGGTCTGGAACTGTATAGTGTGTGTGTGTGTGTGTGTGCGTGCACATGCCCTTTTGTGTATGCACGTGCTGCTGCTGCTGGTCCAGCGTTTATTTCTAACTGCAGAGAAGCTCAGCCATGGTCTTCTGGTTTATTAGTTGGAACTTCTTCATAGTACATGGACATACAGAGTCACTTCTTGGTATTCATTCCCTCAGAGCCCAGGCTTGGTCAAGAGGACCTCACAGCTCCAGATGACTTTGTGTCTGGAAATACCCCATGGACCATTTCAGCATCCTAGCGCCTGTAAATGGAGTCTTTTGTAGCCTCACACCTATGGTCTTAGCCTTTTCCCTGCCTCAGGATGCCACTGTTTCATGTTGCAGTAAGTGGAAAATTTTCCTCAGTAGCTAAAACAGGAATAGTTATAGGATAGAGGCAGGATAGACAGGGGAGGGGAGTTCAAAGGAATGTTTTTTTGAAGGTGTGTTATTAACTTGCAATTATGCGTAAAGATTTAAAAAAAAACCATCTCTAGGGCAAGTTGAACTTTATGTTTTCATTTTGATCAACAGGGATTAATTTGGAAAAGTAAACAATAACAGGTTGTTTCCATGTAAATTTCTATCCTAGAGATGATTATTTAGCCCTAGGTGCTGAATTTGTACTGAAGAATTGTGATCAAATAATTTCTCATTAAATTGGCAAACATTTGCTAAAAATGTCTTTAAACAGTTCTCTTGAACATTTAAAATTACTTTATTGTTGTTCTTATGTCTGACTCTAAATTTGAGAAACTCAATCTTCTTATGAAGAGAATAAAATGACAAAATGTGTCAGAATTATTCAATTATTTTATGTAAATACAAACCTATTTACTTTGAGGAGAATCATCATACCTTTTAAAACAAGATTGATCAACACCTTTCTTAGAATTTCTTTCATTGAGCTAATGAGTAGATATTTTTATTCTTGAAATACTGCATTTTATTTTCCTTATTAATGACCCCCCTCCCGTGTATGAGTAAATAAATCATCAGATAGCTAGTAGTGTTTTTCAAAGAGCATTTAAGGGCTTATAATCACTAAGCAAAGCAGTAGTATAGATTAAATGTGTTGTAAACTACACATGAAAGCAATGTCTTTTTTATTATCTGTAACTCTAATGGAAAGAAAATGTTAATTTAGGGTAATGAAATAGGCCTCTAAGTATGATGGGTGAATAGACCATTAGGTTAATTAAAATGAGGATATGTATCACTGCTGTGATGGAACTACCATTGTGGAGGAGACAGATTCATTTAGTGCTTGAACAGTAAAATTCACAGTGTGTCACTCCCAGCCTAGATTTACTACAGAAAGAACAAGATTAATGACAAGGATAATTCAGTTTTGTTTCATTTACTTTTACCTGTCACATTACTTGCCATTTTAGAGAGCCTGCCAGTTAAAGGTGCAAATTTATCCTATCTTTAAGAAATCAGTTAAGTGTAAATTTTTCTTTCCTGTTCATCTGTTATCCCAGATGAATTAACTAGAAAAACAAGATTAAATAATAGTGGAATATGCAGGTTTTATAATACAGCATTACCAAAGCGAGCAACTTAAAATTTATTGATTTGTGAAAATGTGATTGAAGCGACCAAGGAAACTTCTTAGTTATTAGTTCTTTTCTGTGTCTAATCCTATTGGAAACTAATTTTGTATAGTTTGTTATCCACTTGACCAGTTTACTACTTGAGTTTACTGGAGAGTTCAGTGCCTCACTACCAAATGTATTTATAAAATTTTGTTTTTAGTAGTAGGAGACTGAATCCAGGGCCTTACACACGCTAAGCCAGTGCTCTACCACTGAGTTATACTCCCGCCTCCTAAGGATTTTTTGAGTGCTCTTTCTTTCCCATGAGGAATCTTAGCGTAGCACCAGCTATGAAGTAGCTTTTCAATAAATGCTTTCTATTATAATTAAAAAGTCCTGACATGTGTTTGAACAGATAGTAAGTTCAATATGCTCTTGAGCTATTCAGTTTCTCTCAGCATATACCTAAAATAATATATTAATTTCTAGTCAGGTCTTTGATCCAGAATTACCTAATAGTCAACCAACCTAATCATCACTGTTAGTTCTTTGCCTGCTATCTGAAGTGTGCATGCATACACTTAATGATTTATAAAGCAAATGATGATAAGTCTAATGATGTATGTGATCACTCAGTCAACGTTTTATTGAATTCCAATTCTGAGCCTGGTATTGTAGTAGGCATTTTCATTTGCATATGGCTTTCCATGGGAGGTTGTATAGGATTAGCATATATTCAGAAAAGAATCAGTTTCTCTGAGTGTTGTGAATTAGAAAACCTTCCAGAGGGCAAGATTCTCTTTCTCTTGTTTATCCTGTTTTTCTGGGAAAGTATTATTCTTGATGCTAGTAGGACATTTTTAATGAATTTATGTATTTTGTGTATTTAATATTTTTGATATGTGAACATTAAACTTGATATAGTAAAAATTTAATGCTTATTAGGACATGATCTTTACTCTGTAGTTGGATTCAATGTAGAATTTTTTTTTTTTTTTTTTTTTTTGCTGCTCCGGGGATTGAACTCACGACCTTGCGCTTGCTGGGCAGGCACTTAGACCGCTGAGCTAGATCCCCAGCCCTGGTGTTTTTGAGACAGGGTCTCACTATGCCGTTCAGGCTGGCCTTGAGCTCACTTTGTAGCCCAGGCTGGTTTCGAACTCAAAACGATCAGCCTGTCTCAACCTCCCGAGTGCTGGGATAACAGGCGTGAGCCACCACGCCCGGCCTCAATGTAGAATTTTTTCTAAATAATTGATGTAGAACATTTAACAGGTCTCATTTTGTCTCACTTTCTCTACGTAAGATTCATTTCATTTTATTAAAGAAGAAATTGTGAAGATTCATTCACCCTGAGCCGGGCCAGAAAGCTATAGCAATGAAGGCAAACAGTTCTAGGATCTGGAAACTCATTGTTGTACTTGTGCTTTTTCCTGATACATTTGTTTCTTTCTTTATGCCTGTCCTTTTATTTTCTACCTGCATGCTGCCTTCTCTGTCTGGTTTCTGCCTCATTGATTCTGTGTACTCATAACCTAGTTTTGGCTCATCATGAAGAGTGTTATATTCTGCACTGGCATTTGTCGTCCATTGCTCACTGCATAGTTTTTCCCCTTTCTTAGTTCACATTCTTGAGCGAATGAATCTGTTTGATTTGTGTGTTGACCAAAGTAAGCTAATTTATGCTGAAGCAACAGATGACTCACAGGTTTTTCATTCATGCTATCTGCTCCTCATGGATTCGTTGCGGGCTCTGCCTTGCTGGCTTTGTTCAAGACCCTGAATGCAGTCACTATTTGAAGCACTGCAGGTGGTGGAGAACTGTCTAAACAGCTTGCACCCAGAAATGACACTGCATTGAGGAAAACAAGCTGCTTATCTACATATGATGTGAGTAAGGGAAGGCAGTGCCATTCTCCCTTGTGCCCTGAAAGAGAACTACAGTTATTCCGTGGACAACATTAATGACTAATTCGTGTTTTTCCCCTACGTGGAGCACACTCTCTCTTCTTCATAGGAGATAACTCACCAGTCTTTCAGAAGGAATTTCATATCTCTACTCTTGGTCAGGTGACTTCGGTAACTTGAGGTGGGCAGAGTGTACGTTCCCCTCAGTGTGAGTCTGGACAGCAGGGCGCATGGCAGCTGTGAGTAGGAGCTTGGCAGGTAGTTGATGAGCTTTCACTTGAGCGCGTGCACCCTTTTGCACACTGCCCAGAGAACATCACTCCCAGACAGCGACTGCTGTGTAAGTTTGGATCCTGAGTGAAGGCCAGTTGTGTAGACCTGCAGCCCTCTCACTTACTATCAACAGGAAATATCTAGTGTGGTCAGTCCCTGAGATTTGGGAGCTGTTCCTATGACAGCAAAAACTGACTTGATACGATGGGCTTTGTAGTAACCTGGGCTTGAGTGTGAATTTTGCTAGTTTGAGGTGTGGAGTAAGTTATTTAATGTCTCTGAGCCTGGGTTTTTCATGTGTAAGATGAAGACAGTAATGCCTACCTCGCAGTTGTGATTCAAAAACTAAATTGGATGACTTCCATTAGTGCTTTGGATGGCACTCAGCATGAGAGGAATAACAGGAGTCATTTCCCTTCCCGTTACTTTCTACCTTGCCGTTCTCTTTAGAGGTATTCATGTGTATGTTTACTTGGTAAAAGTCCTAAAGAAAGGAATTGCGAGATGATTGATTGATTAAAATGGTCTTCTGAACCTTTTAAAGCCCAGGTAAAGAGTTTCCTCCCCCCCCCAAAAAAAATCCAAATGCTCTTATAACTGGTCTTGATAGGTTCCTGAACAGTGAAAAGTCAACTAGATTTCAGACTGAGCTAAACAGCCCCATTACAACATACCTACCACATTGTTACCCCTTGTAAGAGAAAGCCCTCTGCTAATTGAATAGTTAGGTTTCATAAGAGCCCACCACCAATCATCTCTTCTATGGAGGTTGACCTATGGTTCTGAAATCAAGAGCAGTTAACGTAGCAGCTAGTCAGCAATTTGAGGGATTTCCTTGCTCAAGGTGGTGAGACGCTAGTGGAGAGATCATATGCCTGTTGAACTTGTAGTGGTAATTAATGGAGGAGATGATAGAAATCAAACATAATGCTACCATAAGTGTGTGCGTACGCTGCTGTTAGAAAACATGGGGTGAATTGTCCAGCTTGCAAATAAGGAATCAAGGAGGATACAGGGGGCCTGGAGGTGTAGTTCAGTGGTACAGCACATGCTAGAACCTTGGTTTCAGTTCCCAGCCCTGCAAAAAGAAAAAAAAATAACAAAAAAGTATGCTGAGAGTATACATTTAGAGGATTTAGGATAGTAAAGGACAAAATTCTTAGGAACAGTGAGGAGAAAACTGAGAGGAGCAGAGAGCAATTAAAGCTCAGCTGTGTGGCTGGGGTCAGATCAAGAGTATGATTTCATACCTTATGGTGGCTCTAATGTGTGTCTCAGCACTCTTTGATACTGGAGCCCATTTACACCTAGTAATTTGCATTTAATGAACATGCCGTGGCTTCCACGATGAGATTCTAGACTTTGTAGCACTGGCCTTGCTCTTGCCCTTGCTCTTGCTCTTGCATTGCCCACTTGAGAACCACCAGCCATGCTGTGAGGACACTCAGGCAGTCCTGTGGAACCGATATGAGCAAGACATTTTGGACACAGTTCTCTGAAGCCCCGTGCCCTACTCAAGTTCTCGAATGATGGCAGCATCTGTGTCACCACCCCCGTGAGCCAGAACCACCGAGCTAAGCCACTAAGTATTCTGGATTCCTGATCCTCAGAAACTGTGTGAGAGGTCATATGTGCAGAGTAGTGTATTACACTGCAGTAGATTAACATTACTAAGTGATATCTCTCACTATGTTAGAGTATCTTTTCAGCAATGCCAGTATATACTTTCTTTTTATCCTCCACTTTTCTTCCCTTTTCCCGTCTTTCCCTTTCCTCCCCTCTCCCC
>RJWT010028270.1:0-15260 GCA_004365215.1 Cuniculus paca | reverse complement strand
TTATATTGTTCATTCATGGTTTCCCTCATTTTCCTATGGTCCCCTATTTTTTTTTCTGTGTCTTCTTTAGAGATGCTTAGTATTTCTTTTATTATGGTTTTCATTTCTTCTTTTACCTGGGATAGAATTTCTGTTGTAATTTCTCTTATAGCTTCATGAAGTTGTTTCTTCACTTCAGTTAACATCACTTCAGTCATTTCAGGTGTGCAATTCTCGATCTCCATGTTTACCTCTCATGGAACTGCACTGCTTGGGTTGGATAGCAGAGATTGCCCTCTCCCTGTTCATCTTGGCATATTCCTGATTTCTTCCACACACCTGAGTAGTGCGGTCCCAGGCACCCCGGCACTGGCCACAACTGCTCCAAAGCTAGACTGTTTGTCTTTTCTGGCCAGTGCTGGCTATGTACATCCAACGGTGGGCGCCCATGTCTCTGCACTGAGCTGGGTACCAAGCCACCTGAAGTTTTGCATGGGAGTGGACCTGGTCAGGCCCTGAAAATCTAAGCTGTTTAGGAACCTACACAATGTTGCCTGAAACGCACACAGGAGCACACCTTGGTTCAAACAGCTTCCACAGGTCCACCCACAACCTGGAGCTCCCGAATGACTGGTTTTTCTGGCCTCGGTCCAAGCAACTTCAGCGGGTCCGCCCACAACCTGGCACTGCCAGCAGAAGTGGGTAGCAGTCTTGGCCCTGGGTGTAACCTGTCCAAGATGGTGCCCAGCTGATCACTCTCTCCTGTGGCAGGGGAATGGAGTCTCAAGCACTCACCACCAGCCAGCGCAGATCTCCATGTCCACCACTCTCCTTCATCCCCATCCCTCTCTGCAGAGACCTCTGGGGTCGACCGCAGCTGCGACCGTGACCATGCTTCTCCAGGCTCAGCAGCTCTTCTGGCAGGGTGAATCTGGCTCCAGGGAAAGGCACTGCCAGCCACCACCTTCTTCTTCATTTAAATTCTTTTTATTCTCTTTGTGGGCTTCAGTTCATATTTTACATTCTTCCTGGGTCCAGGGGACTCACTTCCTTCCTTCCTTCGTGTCCTCTCCATGATGTTGTATTCCAGCATCTGAATTGTTTCTCTCAGAGAGACTGTTTACTCTGCTGCTTAGTGTTCTGCCATCTTTGATTCTCCCCCTGTGTATTTCTAAAATAAAGACTTTGGCTAGAACTATATCTTAGAAACACAGAAGTAATTACTTAATGTCATCAAATATCTTTAATATTTTTTATTAATTTATTTCCACAGAAACCAAAATCAAAATACCGCTCTACATTAGTTTTAAATTTTCCCATTGTATTTTTCAGGTAAAGTGTATTCACTATTTTAAAGGTATATTTCTATGAATTGTGACAAAACCCCCACATCCCTGTAAACCATCACTACGATCAAGCTATAAAATATTTTCAATACTCCCTAAATATTTCTTGTAGTCCTATATAACAATCCATTTTCCTTCCCATCTTCAGGCAACCACTTAACTAATTTATGATCCTATAGCTCTGACTTTTCCAAAATATCAAATGAAGAAACCATTTACCATGTATTATTTTGAGTTTGGTTTCTTTCATTTAGCATAGTGCCTCTGAGATCCATTTTTACTGCCTCATAAGTACCAATAATCACATTTTAGTGCTGAAAATTATTTCATTGTATGGAATTTGCTCACTGATGAACGTGTGGGCCACTTAATGAGTGTTCGAGTTGTGCTATCATGGTTTTCCAGATGTCCTGAATCAATTTAAAATGTTTACCTTCCATGGTCATTTTGAATTTAGGGGAGAGTCAGATTTTGCACTGTACCAGATCTGATGAATAAAGCGGATATGAACACAAGGTAATGTTTTCATGAACCTGACTTTCCAACAGATGGCACCTGGCAGCAGCATTTACTGTGTCTTCTGTCATTCCTCCAGAGACACTTATAAAAGGGGACTTCTAGAATTATTTCAGAAAATGGCAAGGATGGGATAAATGTGTTCAACATGAGGGAGAGGATATTTTAAGGGTTATTAATGGCAATGTCTTTTACTGTAATTTCTTTAAATTTAAACATTCACAATATTTTTTCAATCGCCCCTTGTATATCAAGCATTTGTAAACTTTCCTTTATAGGTTTTTATATGAATTTAAAGCTTTCATTACTCTGGGGGAAATAATTAGGCATATGATTACTGGATTAAAGCAAAATACTTATCTTTAAAACTGTCAAAATGAATTCCAAAATGATTATGAAATGTTACATTCCTAATAGCAGTTTTTCCATGTATCAGGCCTGACTATTATCTAGGATTTTAAACTCCAACAAGTATGCCACATAGTATCTCAGTATTTTAATATGCATCTTCTTTAAATAGAACAACAAATCATCTTCGACATTTAAAATTTATTTCCTACAGAAAAAAACTATAGAGTGTTTTGTACTACATAAGATAACACTAAACGTGCTTTGTTATTTACTGTATCTCCTTTAAATCAGTAGGTAAGTGGCTTGATCAGATTCAGGTTTGATCTATTGGTATTTTTTTTTATATTTTGTTAGCCAACTTCACCCGTGGTCTTTTATAGCCATAGTATCAGCAAAACAGGGAAGCAGGGACAAAACAAAAGCAGTTGGGAATAAATTTTCAAAGGGCTACATTAGCAAACAAATAAATTGATCTTACATTAGGGTAACTATTGAACGACTGAAACATTTAAAATACACTTAAATTCACACATTCCAAATGTTAGTAGCTACTTTCTGGTAGCTTCTGCAGAATGTTAGAAAAACATTACTTTTAAAACTGGTAAAGAAAGTGAGAAGAACAAAATATGCATTTTGCTTTTTCTATATGAACTATCTCCACTTAACAAAATAGTTAATGAAGGACATTTCTCTTATTGAAATATTCTAGTTAATAAATGAAGAAGAATGACTGAATAAAGTACACCATTTGCTACTCCTAATGAATTAATATATTTAGCTAATGGTTTTCCAAGGCTGCTAAAATCACAAAAAGAAGTAAAAGGAGAAATAAAGGGCTATAGCTTTTAAAAAGCTTTTCTTTATAGTTCAATGTACTTCACACTAACATAAAATTAAAAAGCCTAGATGTAACAAAAATAATAGAAAGATAGTGAAGAAAAGGTAAGATACACACGACACACATCTGGGTGCATTCAGTGCAACAGAAATAATTCCATACATTAGAGAAAAACCTGAGAGCATCACTATAACAACTATGAAAAATAAGTTTTATTTTGCTATTAAAAAAAGTATTATTTTAGTTGTTGGGTAAAGTATTCCAAATAATTCAGAGTCTGTAATATCAGTATGTACTTTAGATTACTTAAAAATGTAATGTTAATTATGAGTGCATTTTTACTTTTGAAATACCTCAGTTCCCTAACCAGTGGTGAAAATGACAATACTAATTCTCAATCACTGTACTAAGGAATGTCTATGTACACTCTAATCATTGTTTCCATTTTAAACAAATCATCATGAAATCAGTAAATCAAAGATATATATGCTCGCCTGTGCTCATTTTAGCACTATTCACAATAGCCAAGAAATGGAAGCATATGATAAACTGAAGAGTGGATAAAGGAGATGTGATATACATACACAAATACTCCTTAACCATAGGAAATAATGAAGTCCCATGTGGCAACATGGGTAGAATGAAAAACGCCAGGTACAGAAAGATGAGTATTGCATGACCTTACTCATGCATGCAATCTCAAAAACCAATCTCACAGAAGTTGAGAGTAAAATAGTGGTTACCAGAGGCCACAAAAGTATGAGAAGGGGGAGGAATGAGAAAAAAATAGGCACTAAATTACACTTAGACACCAGAAAGAAGTCTTGATGTGTTACTGCACAGTGTTGACTATTAGATGCCAACAATGTACTGTACATGTTAAAAGGCTAGAAGAAAGGATTTTGAATGTTTTTTGCTATAAAAGAAAAATTTTAATAAGTTTGTTCAATCTGATTTAAAGATTAAATAATGTATTAAAATATTACATGCTAGCAACTTGCTATGTATAAATGTGTTTTTTTATATTAATTAAAATACATTTAAAATAAATACTTAAAAAAGTTGCAATATTTTATCATCCTAATTTGATTATCTGGTCTTTATAAAGAACAATGCTTTTTCTCTATGTTAGTAAGAATCTAAATTTCCTTTCAAGTGATTGTTGTCTATACACTGCACTCTGTTTGTAATTGTTGATAAACCTTATTCTCTTTTTAAAAACAGCTTTACTAAGGTATAGTTGATATAAAAGAAACTGCACATAATGCATACAATTTGATGAGTTTGGACACACATGTACATCCATTAAACCATTGCCATAATTAAAATAATAAGCACATTTACCTCCTCCAAATGTTTCCTTATTTTCAGGTTTTTTGTTTGTTTGTTTTCAGGTCCTTTCTGTGGTTTAGAAAGATACTTCATATAAGTGATACCCATAATAAATTTTTAAAGTACATATACTGTATTGCTAATATAGGCATTACATACAACAGATTTCTTGAATTTATTTACTTTGCATATTTGAAACTTTGTATCATTGAACAGTATCTCCTCACACCTTCTTCTTCCCTCAGGCCCTGTCATCCACCATTTTGCTCTCTGATTCTAAGTCTATTTAAGACACTTCATCTACATGAATTCTTGTTGTACTTGTTCTTTCCTGACTGGCTTATTTAACTTATCATAATAGTCTCCAAGTCCATCCATATTGTCAATGGAACAGGATTTCATTCTTTTTAAAGGCAGAATAAGATTCCATTGTTTGCCTACCAATGTTTATGCATCCATTTATCTGTTGATGACATTTGTTTTCTTATCATCTTTATTGTGAATAATGCTGCAAAGAACATGGAAGTATAGACATCTATTTAAGATCCTAAGTTAAATTCTTTTGACTATATATCCTGAAATGGAATAGCTAGATCATATATGGTGGTTCTATATTTTTGAAGCCACTCAATATTGTTTTCCAAAATAGCTATGCCAATTAACATTTTGTTAAAAAAAATGAACAAGGCTTGTTCTTTTTCCTTCATATTGCTGCTAACACTTGGTAACTCTTAAATTTTTGGCAATAGCGGTCCTAACAGGGTGATCTGATGTTTTGGTGTTTTTGATTTGCATATCTCTGGGGATTGGTAATGCTGAGGACTTTTTCATATACATATTAGCTATTTGCACGTCTTCTTTGCAAAGATGTTCATTTAAGAACTGCACCCATTTTTTAGTCAGAATATTTATTTTTTCATTTCTGAGTCTGTCTGTCTGTCTGTCTCTCTCCTCAATGCTCAAATTATTGATAGGAAAACTTAGGCTCAGAGAGGTTATACAATTTTCCTTGAGATCACAAATGAGGTATTTGGATTTCAATGAAGGTGACTGTTTTTAATTATCATACTCTAAAACTTTTTAAAAGTGTTGTTCTCATCATTTTAAGATCAAATACAAAACTTCATTTACTGTCTTTTATTTTTACTTTTGTAGATGAAAAGAAATGTCTATTTCTTTTTAATATTTAAGTCTTCATGAGGCTAAATCTAAATTTCTCATCAAAGTTTCATATAAACCATTCAAAGTTATGACCTACAAATGGTATTAAAATAAGGGGCTTATTGGAAAGAGTATTCAAAATTCTTGGCTATGTGCTGATATTTATCAATTTCCTTTTCATCAATTGTGCACAGAAATTAATGCAAACTATTTAATCAATTATTTTAGATAATACTGTTCTTTCTAACGCATGAGTTACTGTTATAAACTGTGTATTCATTTTAAAACAAATAAAGAAAATTTCTATGCACTTGCAACAATGTAGATGCTTAGGAAGAATTTTATTTTATTTTTTGTCAGTTTCTTAGTAGCTCCACAAACAAGGCTCATTTGATTGCTTTACTGTCTTAAATAGCAATGACTTTTAAAAATTCCTAAGCATGATAAAATTTCAAATTTGCATTAGACAGGTAAATAGTACTTTGATATTAAGCTAAAACTGAGTATTTTGAGATTTATGAGTACCACTATATGTCATAAGTATTTTAATTTTATCATTTATGTTATGCACAAAACCCCCACAAATTCAAGTTTGCCAGATACACTAATTATGTGGAACCCAGCAAGGTGAGAGCTCCTCCTGCTGGTTTTAAACAAAAGTTACCTAGTCCCCACCAGATGCAAAATTACTGCAAGCCCAGCAGGAGAAGCAAGTTACATTATTAACTGTAGTGAAAAATTCAATCCTATTCATCTTAAATTTAACAGAAATGTTTTAAATAGTAATATTAACATTATTTTTAAAAGTACAACTGAAAATATAACTTATTCATATGAGAAATTTAACCAAAATAAAAAGGCTGATTGTATCAAAATAAAAATTTGAAAATACATACTTTACTTAATAGGCTACATAATACATAGAATGCTTATAAAATTGCATCAATTTTCCTATTAACTTGTAGAAAAAGTTTCCAACATATTATATTTTTTTCTGAAAATATCTTTCAATTTATTATTGTTTTCTTTATTCATTCTTTTAGGGATAATAACATAATTTCACTCACTCTGTTTTAAAAGTTTTTTAAGTAGAGCTCTTTGATAACACTGTATTATACATGAAACAATGTCTACCTAAAATTAAAGAGGACAATATCATTTTTGTCTTTGAATAATTTATCAAGCCTTTATCCTTTTAATAAACTTAAAGGGTATTAGTTTTAAAATAGTGTATTGATTTATGGTATATAACAGATCATCTTTATTCAAATGGAACAAAAGAAGATGAGATTTTACTTATATAATATTTTGAAAAATTAAGTAAGGAAGTAAATTAACCCACCAAGAAAGTAGTCTTTAAGATTAATTTTGTTTTAAAATTCAAATTACTGGTATGTGAACTAAAATTTCTCCATAGTTTTAAGAGTTCAAGAAATCATAACATCTTGTAACATTTGGAGAATTTTCTTTAACCAATTTTGTTCCATAGAGTAATTCAATCTAGAACCTCTAAAGCCCAGGAGGTTTGTCATTTACTGGGTAACAACAAACAGTAAGTTTTCAAACAGTAAGTTGGGTACAAACTTAGTTCGAGAGGCTTCTTAGAGTCTATGTTCCAGTGACCATAATACATCCTACCATTTATCATAGCCTAACAAACAAAGGAAACATGTTTGGGTATTAAGACTAGATAAAATCAAAGAAAACTTTTACTTATAGAGCTATTAACAAATGCATTAATAATATTATACATTGAACTGTAAACAGCCTGAGTTTATATGATTCACATACTTTAAACTTTCAATACACCAAATTCACTAATTTGCTTTTGACAAAATTGCGTATTTTTCATTGGTAAAAATATAAAGATCACTTCCAGATCAGTATTTTGTGTACAAGTATCTACCTTCATATTTAGAATCAATATTTAGTTGCATAAAAATGCACACTGCTTTAAATACATATGTACTCTTTAACTCTAATATGTCTCTTTGTGTACTGATATTATTATTAAAATAACATCTTCCAAAAAGGATCACACCTTCTTAAAAATAATGAAACCAGATTTATCTATGACATAACATCAAGAGTTGTTTACTGGCTGCACTGATATCATTTTGTTTTGTTATAGGTATTCCTAATTCTGTTGTTCCCTTGTTTTTAATATATGAGATGTGAATGATAATGAATGATAACTAACCTTTAAATTTGGAGAGTTTGAAAATATTATTTCCAAAGATAAGTTACGGAGAATATAGTGAAGCCAAAGAACTTTCTTCAATTCATAAAAAGATCAAGTCTAGAAATTCTGATCATACCCTCTAGCTCTCTACTCCCTAGAAAATAGTATCTTTTTCATAGTACATGTTTCTGTCCTTTCAGCAAAATAGACTGTTCCATTTTACTTCTGATAGAAAAATCAACTTAAAAGCTCAGAATTGTTTTTGCTAGTAACAACAACAACCAAAAAAAAAAAAAAAAGCCAAACAACCAAGCTGCAGAATACCCTAATTGAATTTACATTTAGGACAAATCAAGTAAAGAGAGCCAGTACATAGAAGATAAATCTACTAGAGAGCAAGAATTGCCACTGAAAACCTTATACCAACATTGAACAGCAAATGGTTTATTAAAAATGTATCTGATAATATTCATCCTCACTACACCTTCATATTTCTATCCAAGCACCTCTGTGTGTTTATCCTGCATGACACTTTTATCCGGTTTCCCTTTATAGTCCTTCCTATAACATCTCATTACCAACACTTATCACAGTGCTCAAAGGAGAACCCAGGTGTGGAGCTGATCGACCTAGGATAACGCAGGTACCTGTTCACACCTGGGTTCCTGAGTACGGTTATTAAGACTTACCAGTGATATAGGTGTCACTACTTATAGCAGCACAATTTGTAACAGCCAAATCTCAGAAACAACCCAAGTGCCCATCAATTAAGGAATGGATAAAAAAGATGGGGTATTTTTTACAATGGAGTATTACTTAGCTATAAAGAAAGATTGTATCGAGACTTTTATTAAGTAAATGGATGCGATGTGAGACCATACTCATAAGTGAAATAAATCAAACTCATATGTGTAAATAACATATTATCTTCCTAGTATAAGAAACTGTAAGAGTAAATACGATCCAAAATCTACAATAAATATTGTGTAAGGGTAAGAAACTGCTCAAAGAGGAAAAGTAACTGGGATAGAGGAAAGGAGGGGAAAAGGAAAAAGACATAAATTTGTATATATATACATAAAATAGCTAAAAGGACTATACTACTAATTGTGTTAGTTGTTGAAAAAGAACAGTTAATACTTATATGATTAGACCAATTTTACATGTCTATATCTGGTAATCTAAGCAACCCTTTTGAAGGTAACAATATGCAATATTATAATCATTGTTAAATTCCTATCATCTTGTTTTGTAAACCTCTACTGTTATTATTTTGGGTTTGTTGTTGTTGTTGTTTGTCTCTTTTGCTTTTTTTCTTTTCTGTATCTTTCTCTTAAACAAATAAATAAATAGGACTTACCAGTAGGTCACCTGAGAAGATAAAACTTTCCATCAAACTACTGAGTTATTTCTATGGCTACAAAATAACAAAACAAGGGAGAATTGGCATGCTCCCAATTAAAAGCAATGGATAATCCTTCCACTTTGATATCTTCAGCACTCTGACCTATAATTGGATTAGGTAAGTTTTGCTGAGGACTGAATTATTTGCATTGTTTCAGTTTTACACAGTTTATATAGGTAGAAAAGATTATTTGGTTTTACTCTTGGATTTAACACTCTTTTAATGCATTTAATAAAAGTTGTGAGCTTTTCATGTCTTATGTAGAGGTGCTCTATTTAGCCCAGACCATTGAACCTGCTCCCCAGCGCTTCCACAGCATCAAAGATGCCCCTTCCCTTTCTATTTCTAGTTCCATCCTTTCTTACATCTCCCTCTGTCCTTCATGATCTTTGGACATTTTCCCTTTTTAAAAAGAATATCATGAAACATAAGGCCTAAAATATTCTTAAATCATACTTTTTATATCACTGGTTAAAAATATCATAGGTACTTAATTCAAAGTCTTATATATAATGGGCATCCTCATTCGAAACAATTTCTATATAATGAAAGAAAGATATAAAAATCTCTGGAAACCTCCAAAAAAAGAAACATGGTGGCTCTGTATTAGAAGGAAAGAATATACTTGAATTTAAGAAAGAATTCAATGAGTAAATGTTTGTTTTTCCCCTTGAACATGGAAGGAAATTTTATACCACAGAGTTACTTTTTTCTCGGTTACATGTATATGGACTTATTGGCAATAAATTTCAACTTCCCTCAGTGGGTACACTGGGGGTCAAGAAATGTTACTTACATGTATCTAATATATTTTGATACAACATCAATGATTATTTATTGAGTCTCATATTGAAGACTCGGTAGTAGGCAATGATGTACAAAAACAGTTTATAAGACACAATATCTACCTTCAAACAGTAATAGTGGTCATTTTATCATTTCCACTATCAGGATATTATGTCAATTCCATCGTATAGTTTACTAAACATAGAAATAAAAAGATGGATTCAAATGTCTGCATTTGGAAGTGTAGGCAAGGAAAGCCTGAAGCTATTTTGTAGACTGTGTAGAATTATGCTATTCCAAAAGGGCAGATATCCTGTATCACATCAACACCCCTATCAAGTGTCAATAATTGGACCACTTATTTTAGTCTCCATATAAGTGCCAAGAAGTGAACAGAGAGCAGAAATGCATTCCAGAGTCAACAGGATGTGACACAATAATTCTCCACCTGTAAAATATTTCCAAATAATCCCAAATAGAAAAAATTTCTACCATATTTGTCTAGAGACATAATGCTTTATACAGAATGGGTTAAATATTATCAGAAGTTAACACTGCTAAAAGTGCAGGCTTTCGTCATCAAGAATAGGAAATAACCAGGTTTGACAACACAGTAGGAAATTTGTTTTCATAATTTTGAAATGTATACATATTAAACAATTGAAAGGAGAGATTGCTGTCCATTAATTACAACCATAAAAAGTACCATAATTAACATTTACTCATTTAAAATTACTTCTGTCAACATAGTTTGAGCTCCTCAATGGCAGGTTGTGTGTGTGTGTGTGGGGGTGTTGAATAATCTGAATAAATGAATGAATGAAAGCAATCAATGGAAATGAGCAAGGACAGGGATCTCATGTCTTGGGAAAAAATTCTTCACAAAATATTAATAAAGCAGTGGAGGGAAGCAAGAAAACAGGTACTTGAAATTTAAATGGACATTTAAATGCCTGGTTTGTAATGAAGATGGTCAAGAGCTATTTATAAATGATCTCTGTGAGTTATAGGTAATAGGCGAAGTAGTCTGTAAGTAAAATCAAATCAAAATAGACATTTGTTTTTGTGTACAGAATGGTCTGTAAAAAGTCACACATCTTTACTGTTTGGAGTCCTTTTTTAAGCTCCAACAGCCTCCCAATCCTTTTAGCATGCAGAGCCCTCAGCCTGTTTGTTTTCAGTCCAAATCCTGTGCATCTAATTAATCCCCCTCTTACAGGCTGCCCCATCGAAACATGCATCATATGAAGAAAATAACTCAAATAGCACATAGATACGTTCATGATCACTGATTTCTCCTTCTTTCCTCTGCTTTATTTATTCAACCAAGTTAAATGTAAATTGATAATGTTATCTTTTGGGTTACAGCAACTTAGAACCATTACATGCTATTCCTAAAATTATAATACTTAAGCCACTTTTCATAGAAACATATTGAGTGGTAACTCCTAAAGCTGCAACTTGCATCATGTCTCGAGAAATTACTCACTGTTTAGATTACTTCTTCCATCTGAATCTGGGGTTCTAATATACTCAATTCCAATAATTTGTTTTTTGTAACCCTGGCCCAGCATAACTCTTATTTTAATAACTGAGAGAGTCACTGTGGTCTAAAATGAATAATTAAGCTTTAGTATCTGCCTGCCCCTCGTCATCAACAGGATGTCATCTTGTTAGCTGCCTTACCTTGATAAAATAAGCATGTATAAAAGTAAGACTGGGGCCAGGGATTTAGCTCAGTGGCACAAGCACCTGCCTAGCAAGCGCGAGATCATGAATTCAATCCCTGGTACCAAAAGAAAATTTAAAAAAAGTAAGACTAATAATCAAAAGTTTGCATATAGCCAAATATGGTGCCATATATATCCCAGCTATCTGGGATGCAGAAGCAGGAAGATCTCAAATCTAAGACCAGCCAGGGAAATTTTGTAAGACCTAGTATTAAAAATTTTAAAAAGGGAGATGAAGTTCAGAGGCAGAACATGCACAGTATCTGGATTCAACTATCAGTACCATAACAAAAAGAAGTTTGTGTCATGGGACATAATCAATGCAACTGGTTGTCTTTTCCTTTTATTTTCTCTTGTAAATTGATCCACTCAAGGAATCTTGAACAAATAGCTAAATACAAGTCATTTTCTTAGATTCTCCCATTCCCTGTCTGCCACTAACTCCAATAACCTGCCTCAGTGGTCCCTAAAACAGGGGGAGCTGACCTGCCATTAGTGAAGATGCTTCTCTACAGCAGCTACCTAAACTCTATTCATGAACACTCAGATTTAACTGCTCATGTATCAGGAAATGAAACTTGATAATCTATTCATACATTACTATACATTCTCCAGAGATGCTATAAAAGAATAATTTAAATAAAAATGTAATTTCCTAACACTTTTTACCATAATTTCACGATCGCTGACTGCCTAAAGGACCTGTGTTGTCTTCTGAATAGCGAAATTCAACTTTACTGAGTAACTTGGTATATAACATTGCCCGTGGAACAGAATAGTGTATAATGAGACGAATGGGCAAGAAAAAAGTAAAGACAAGTAAAATATTAAGATAACCAGTTGGCAAATTATTTATACATTAAACAGCTTTTAGCACAATTATTTGATAAATGAAGTCATGAGAACTATGTAGGACAACTTCCTATTGGAAACTATTGGGGAAATGTCAGAGCAAATGCAAAGCCAAGTTGAGAGGCACATGAACTGCAAGACAGCTTATCTTTTTTGGCGTATTTCTGAACTGCAAGGATTCAGGAGAAGGAATGGTTCATAAATGAAACATTTACAAATGTGACCCATGCCAAGAACAGTACTACTTCAGTATACAGAAAAGAATGACAGATGGAATCTTTATTGTTGGCATAAAAATAAAATAAAAACGCACATTATTACTATCATTACCCTGTAGGGAAGACAAGTCATTAAGTACTATTGTGAAATTGTTTATTCCCAACATCTTGTAATATAAAATGAATGCAAAATAAATGATAATGACATTTTAACATTTAGACAAATGGAGAATATCTTATTCACCATGGGTTTCTCAAGTATAATTAAGCATAAGAAAGCAGATGCAGGCTTTCATAAGATATTGATCAGTTTTCTTAATTTGCTGATTATCTAGGACATGAATTATGGGAAAAAATGTACAATGTTAAGAAACTCTTTTAGGTAAGTCATCAGAATCCAAATAGTGCCCCCAGTTTTTATGCTACAGTTCATTGAGGAATGATCATACTTTAGAACACTTATTCTGTTAATCAGGCATAGAGGAGACAAGTCTATACATGTGAAGGTCGATTTAGTCACTGATGATTTGTCTCCCCAGGGAATCTTCTTTTCTGCAGGTAAGTCCACTGGAGAGAGCAAATTAGAGATCAAACACTTCTTGGCAAGTACTGAATTACTGGAAAGGAGTGACCTTGTTTTGCTTTTTAAAACTTTTCTTGATCTTATTTTTATTTAGAAGAACTTTATCTACCGATTTTAAAACTTTCACATTTGAATAGTACTGAATAACATCAAAATTTATTTCTAATTAAAGGATCATTTTTCAAATGAACACACTGCTAACTTGTAACTTTGGCATTTTGAAGATATGTTATAGTGTCTATTGTTATAGCCTTATATCAGCTAAATTTTGGAAGGTCTAATTTTGAATTTTTGGAAAAAATTTGTTTCATATTAGGATTCACTTCAACTATAAAATATATATTTCTTTTCCTCGAGGACTCTTACACTCTATGGGCTGATTTTATACAATGTCGAACAAGGACAGAGAATGACATTCACAGATCATGCTGTATGATTTCAGGAAGAATATAAATCTTTAGGAAAAAAATTCACAATTAGCTGGCCAGATAGTTTCTGACTTTGGTTGCCCTTTTGAGTGGTAAATACACTGAAGTCCATTTTTATTGACTAAGAATGATTTTAAAAGTTAAAATCATTGATTTCCCACATAATCGATCTTAATTAATAGTTTTCTTCTATCCCAATCAATATTTCATTCAATACTCAAAAGCTGCCATATTTTAAAGAATATTCATTCTATATTCTGAAGGAATCTGTTTTTTATGTTACTGTCAACTTCCAAAACAGTATCTCTACCTCATGCCCCTCTCTTACGCTTTAGACAGAATTCAGAACTCCTGCAAAATTATCAGGTCCACATCTGAGCTCACTATTCTCCTGTCAGTGTGCATCACCTCCTGACCTCCTGATACAGTTACTCGCACACAGCATCTCCTCAAGTACTGCAATGATGGACCAATAGCCTATATGTGTTACTTTATTTTGTGGGCAACTTACAGAATACCAGAGGCTGGGCTTACAGAAAACGGAAATTTATTTTGCACGATTCCGAAGGGTAGAAAATTCACAATCAAGTCGCTAGAATCTGGACAGGGTTTTCCTCCTATGTTCTCATGTGACAGAAGTTGGGCAAAACAGAAACAACATCCTCAGTCAGACCCTTTATAAGGATACCTAAACTGATTCATAAGGGACGAACCTCGGAGGCCTAATCACTCCTTCAGGGTACAATGTTGACAAAGCTTAAATTTTGAAGAGAACATAATAAAACAATAGCAACACCCTTGCTGCATGCATCCATCACTGTTTACAATGAATCTAAGTTTGTACACTGGATGTTGTAGGCAGGATAATGCCACACTCCAAAGATGCTCACATCCTAATCCAAGAAACCTATGAATACTTGGTTACAGTACAAGAAAACTTAAGTTGCACATTGAAATAAGGTTGCAAATTAGCTAACCTTAAAATAGGAAGATTAGTCCTTATTATGTGGAAGGGCACAATGGTATAGTAAATAGAAGACACAGACAGAAAGTCAGAAGATGTTAACTCCAGGAGAAACATAGAGAGATGCATTTCTAGGCCTGGCCTTGCTTCTTCCCTTCCTTTTCCTCCCCACCCCGCCCCATCCCTCTTTTTTCTCTTTTCTCTTTTCTTTTTTTTCTTTTTTCTTTTCTTCATGGCTAGACATCTTAGCCTTGAACATAGAGTAAGGCGGTCAAGACAACAAGAGTGGGAAGCCTCCAGAAAGTAGAAAATACAAGAAATGACCCTAGAGTCAACAGAAAGCAACATAATTATGCTAACACTTTGATTTTAGTCTAGGGAGACTCAGGGCAGACTTTTAAACTACAAAACTGCAAGAATAAATTTGTGCTGTTTAAGGTGTTGAATATATTATAATATGGCACAGCACCAACAGAGAATATACTGAACTTTCTAAATCAACTTCAAATGTCTTTTGTGCACTTTTCTACCTATTCCATCTCTTACCTGAACTAGACATCCTTGATCTTATCAATCGGATTGAATTCAA
>RJWT010028269.1:0-15262 GCA_004365215.1 Cuniculus paca | reverse complement strand
CTCTTCAGTGATTAGGTATTTCCTGGCCACTTCTTCACTCGTGAGTCTCTCTCTCTCTCTCTTTCTCTCTCTGTCTTTTGAGACAAGGTTTCTATCTAGTCCAGGCTGGCCTCGAACTCATGGCAATCCTCCTGCTTCAGCCTTCCGAGTGCTGGGATTGCAGGTGTGCATCACCACACCTGGCAATGAGTTCATCTTCAAAATGAGACCTGTGGACCAATGAGGGAATGAGTGTTTGTTTGTAGGCAAACCCTGCATTTTCCGCAAGTCCTCATTGCTTGGTTACTGCTCCTGGCAGAGGAGTCTGGCGTTCTCTGGCAGTACTCGAGCTTTCCAGAGCTGTTTTGCTCCCGTCCTGCCTGCAGGCGGACTACAGCAAACCCGTCACAGCGTCCTGCGCTGATTCCCACAGTTCTGATACTGTTTCCTGTTGTTTCCCATTGCTGTTTCTCTGTGACTTTATGCCAGGCCCACCACAGGCAGGACAGGGTGCAGGGCTTGAGGGTGGCCAGGCTGCAGGGTGCGAGGGTCGCCCCAGCTCTTATTCCACCTTTCCGCAGGGTCGGCTGGGAGGGACTGGCCAGAGCCTTTGCAGAGGGCACCCCAGGTCCCCCTCCCTGGGATCTCCCCACGGGCCTTGGTCATCTCGTGGCCTCCTCACACAGCTCTTGTCCTGCCTTGCCTGGACAGCCCTGTCCCTGCCAGGCTGAGCAGCCCCTCCTTGCCTTCTGCCCCCTTCCCAGTGCTTTTTACTTTTTTTATTTTGAGATGAGTTCTTGCTCAGTTGCCCAGGCTGAACTCAAACTTGCCATCCTCCTGCCTCAGCCTCCCAGTTAGGTTTACCAGTGTGCACCTCTGCACCTGGCTACATTTAATATTTTTCTTCTCCAAAATTCATGTTGAAACTTCATTTCCAGGATAGCAGTATTAAGAGGTGATTATGTCGGGAATGGATTCATGCCATTGCAGCAGGAGCGACTTGCCTCCTTTGCTTTGTTTCGTTCTTTTGAAACAGGATTTCACTACACAGTCCAGATTAGCCACAAAGTTGTGGCCCTCCTGTCTCAGCCTCCCAAATGCTGGGATCACAGGCATGTGTTACCACACCTGGCTTCGCCTATGCTCTCTTTCCATTTCTGCCATGCCTACCACCTTGTGGTGATGCCACAGACTCTTCAGCCTTGAGAACGAGCCAGTAAATTGCTGTTCCTTGCAAATTACCAAATCTGTAATACTGTGTTATAAGCAGTGCAAAATGGGTGGATATGGGTGCAGATACAAAGTTCTGAATTGATTGAGGAAACTGACACCAGCGCAGGAAGCGCTTAGAGTGGCTGCCCCCAGGTTGCTTTCTGTGAGCACCCAAGGTCCAGCCTTTCTCCAGGTGGCTGCTTTAGGACCCCACAAAGAGTTGTGAACAGTGCAGGCCACACCCCACCCCCACGGGAGTTAATTCTGACTTGCAGATCTGCGGGTTCTTCCTCTTTCCGTGCTGGGTTCCAAGTCTGGATCTTCCTGAGCTCGTGTTTTTTTCTTTCAGATGCTTGAGTGTTTTATGACCTATGTCTCCAGGAGCCTTCAAGAACAAGTGAGTTTTCCATAAACCTGGAAAACGGGTCTTGTCAACTTACCTAGATTTCACGAAATTTTTTCGGTACTGGGGATTGAACCAGGACTTTGTACATGCTAGGTAAGCACACTACCCCTGAGCTACATGCCCCCTGCCCTTTTGCTGGTTAATTTTAGATAGGATCCCTGCTAAGTTGCCCAGGCTCACCTCAAATTTGCAATCTTCCTGCCTCAGCCTTCCGAGGAGCTGGGATTCTAGGCGTGTGTCACTGCGCCTGGCCTGTCCACTTACCTTGTGAGACTCCTGCTGAGGGTCTGCGGTCCAGGCTCCTGGGGCTGCTCGAGGTCACACTGAGGCTACGCCAGGTGGAAGGGAGCAAGCCCAGTCTCTCCCTCTTTAGTTTTACAGGGCACAGAACTGTGGAGTCCTTGTGTGTGTGTGTGTGCCGGGGAGCTTCTGTGTTTGGAGAGAAGGGGTGCAGCCCTTGATGAGGGGGCCTTCAGAACAGGGAGGGCTGTGTTTCCCCAGGGGCGAGGAGGAGCTGGAGGCTGGGGAGGAAGGGAGCACTGGTAAAAGGGAACTAAACTCCCAATGTACTAGGTAGAGGTCCGGTATGAGTTCATGTTCTCTAAAATAAATGAATTTTAGGAACAATGGAGGTTAAGAGCAGAATATACTTATTGAGAGAAAGAAAGCTTCTGTATGAGAGAGACAAAAGAGGTCCCGAGTGGGTTGCCAAGGACTCTATCTTTTCTAGGGACTTTTCTAGAGTAAAACCACGAGGTGAGACGGGTCCAAGGTGGGGGAAAATGGGAACTTGCGAGGCAGCCGGGCATGAGGTGGGGCAGAACTATGGTCAACCAATAAAATTAATTGTTCAGGTAAAACTGACCAAATCGGGGACAAATGGGGAAGCGAGTCACCTAGCCAGCAGGCATGCTTAAAGAGCAGTGACTCTTCCCCTAGGGGGTTGGGACAGTGACCCCTGGCTTCCTCAAGGTGATCCATACCTATTTAGAATGTCAGTCCCTAATGTTTATCCTAAGGGTGTGGGTGCATTTATCTTTTGTCTGGAGGTCTGTGTCTGTCTCAGTGTTGCAGGGTGTCTGGTCTTCCGCACTGGCTCCTTTGAGGACCCAGCCCTATAGTATTTCTATCTAACTCAGCTGCCTGTAACAGCAGGAATCTCCATTAGCTCCAGAGGACAGTTATCAGGGCTAAGTTTAGATTTGAACCTGAAACCTCTGAGCCCGGAGAGGCGTGTGAGCCCACGGGCTCAGCAGGTGGGGCTGGGTGCAGGGCTCCCATCTCTGGTCTCTGCCGGATAGCAGGCAGAGCCAGGGTGCTGTGAGGGGAGCGCGAGAGGATGGGGTGAGACAAGGCAGATCGTGGGCCTCAGTGGCCAGGTGACTGGGGATTTCTCGTCTGCCTGTCACAGCCCGGGGTAGAATGAAAGTCCTTAGCTAGGTGCCATGGTGCCAGCTTGTAGTGCTAGGTACTAGGAAGGCTGAGGCAAGAGGGTTGCTGGAGCTGAGTGTTCAGACCAGTTTGGGCAACACAGAGACCAGCCCGGGTAGCATACTGGTACCTGGTCTTTCTTTTCTTTTCTTTTTTTTTTTCTAGATTGGCCTTAAACTCACTATGTAGTCCAGCCTGCCCTGGAACTCATGGCGATCCCGCCTGCCTCAGCCTCCAGGGTGCTGACACATGATCACTTCAAAACAAAAAAATCTCTTCCTCTTTAATAAGGACAGGGTAGGGCCAGTGATACAGCAAGTGGAGGAGGCCTGCAAGGAGTCAGAACTCCCAGGCAGTGGGGTCTTCGCCAGGGCAGGCGCCTGGTCTGACGCCAGACCTTAGCCAGAAAGGTTTGGTGGCCCGTGTGGCTCCCAAGGTCCAGTGGATCAGGCTCAGCTCAAAGCTGCACCGTTAATCACGCTGTTGACTTCCCTGGTGTGGGCGGCACCGCCATGAATACAGCCACTCCTCTGGCCGGATGCTGCAAGGTGAGGGATCACTGTGCAGAGGCTGAGGCTGAGGTCTGACCTCCCCCCGGGCAAGGTTCTGTTCTCTGAGGCACCGGGGCTGGCCGGGCCCACTGGCCGTAGGCTGTAGGTGGCCACCACCATTCAGCTGCAGAAGTCCCAGCTGACCCGAAGTGTGCAGCCTGCCCTGGGGGTGGAGAGCCACTTCCGGTCAGCCACCTGCCCCTCCAGCTCTGGCAGATGTCCATGCTAGGCAGAGGGCACAGGAGTCTCAGCAGCTAGTTGATGCCCCCCTAACGACGGTGAAAGAAGAAACAACCCCTTTCTGCAGCTCGGCAGACCCAAGGCTTCAGGGTCCACACATTCCTTGGCCTGTGCTTGTGCAGTGTGTAAGCCACACACCCCTACATGGCAGGCTGGGATGGACAGGGCCCGAAAGCCAGCATGCCTGAGTGGTGATACCAGCCTGGCACAAGATACCGGGCTATTTTAACTCCCTTCAACCTTGTCCAGACTTTAAATAATAAACAAAGTCATGTCCAACAGCAGAAGCCATGGCTGCCAGAATTAGGGGACTACTTCAAGTCCCGGCCCCTCTGGTAGTGGATGCAAGTCAAGGGGAGGAGGCAGGTCCACTCCAGGGCAGTGTGCTGGTGTCTGTTCCCTGGTGCACTCTGGGGAAGGGCCGGGGAGCAGGATGGGGTCCTGGCTGAAGTTCTCCCGTTTCCAGTTCATCCAGAGCATGCTGACCAAAGGAGAAACCCTCTTCCCAGTGCAGAGTTGTTGGGCGGGAGTCAGCGCTGAGCAGTTCCCCCTGCCACATCTGCACCGTCCAGGTGCCACGGCAGTCTGGCCCGAGGCCTGGGTTTGTGGTCTTTCACAGAATGTCTGTGTTTGCTCCAAATCGGTTGGTGTTAAGCAGCAAGGGCTTCTGCTTCACTTCATGATGTTTGAATTTACCACATTATTTAAAGGTTGGAAAATAGAGCCAAAACAAAGACAAAAACAAAAACCTGCTTAATACCTTACTGTTTGTCTCAGTCCACTCAGGTTGCTCTCATGAAATGTCAGAGATCGGGAGGCTCCTAAGCAGCAGAAATGTATTGATCACAGTTCTGGGTGCGGGAAGTCTAAGGTCAAGCTGCCCCAGTTTGGGCATCTGGTGAGGCCCTGTCTTGGTTACTTTTCTCTCATTGAGACAAAATACCCAACACCCAAAATGAAGGAAGGAAAGGTTTATTTAGCTTACAGTTTGTGGAGGTTTCAGCCTATAATGGGCTGGCTCCAAGGCAGGGTGGCGTGGCACCCACACAACAGTTCAAGGCAGCAGCCAGCAAAAGCAGTCAGAGCAAAAGAAGTAGATCAAGCCTCTTCTTTATATTGTATAGAGACCCTCGACCCAGGGCAGATGTAGCACTCAAAAAATCTCCATCTCCTCCTCTTACACAGATGAGGATATTTATGAAGTAAGAACCCTGGCTCCCTGCTGAGTTTCTCAGTTAAACTAAACTGCTCAAGTTGACACAAATTATCAGCCATCACAGGCCCTGATCTTTAGCACGTGGCTGGGGCTTTTTTCTCAGGTGGCAGGAGGGGCTGCTGGCTCTCAGAGTCTCTTCTGCAGGCACTGATCCCATTTGGGAGGGTTCTGGCCTCACTGGCCCCATATCACAGAGGACCCGCTTCCCAAGGCCATTACGTTAGAGGCTAGGATTGCAAGTGTGCGTTTTGGTGTGGGGGGACACAGGTGCTGAGACCTTGGCACTGTTCTCATGTTTTATGGAAGCCTATCAGAGGTTTGCATATCCATTTCCTGTTGCTGTTATAAGGAACTCCCCCAGGGTTATAGCACCTTAAAACAGCTCACGTTTATGTTTACAGTTCTGGAGGTCAGAAGTCCAGTCTCTCTGGGGTCACCAGGGCAGCTCCTTCTGTGGGCTTTCAGGGGAGGCCCATTGCTTGGCCTTTCCAGGGTCTGGAGGCTGCCTGCATGCCTGGCTCATGGTCCCTTCTTCCGTCTTCAAAGCCAGCAATCTAGCATCTTCCGGTCTCTCTCTTTCCTCTGACAGCTGCTTCTATCATTACATCCCTTCTCTCAACTCCCACCCTCTTCTGAGGACTCCTTGTTACTTCTGTCTGACTATACTGCCTAGGCCAGCGGTGGTGAACCTGTGGTATTTGGACTAAGCCGCCCCAGTATTGCCCCGGCAGCTAAGCATCGAATATTCAGGTTTAATTGCGGTGTTGGCACTTCGTGATAGACAAGTGGGTTTGGGGCTGCAATTTGGGTACTTGGTCTCTAAAAGGTTTGCCACCCCTGGTCTGGGCTGACCCTGTACTCCTTGTTTCTGCCTCAGCACCCCCAAGAAGATGGGACTACAGGTGTGCCACCTCATCTGGCTTTTCTAAGGACCCTTGTAATTACTTTGGGTCATCTGAATAATCCAGGATAATCTCCCCATGTCAAAATCCTCGACATCTGCGTGATCACATTTATGTGTGGAATCTAAAATAGCCATGCTTTCCAGGTTGAGGCCAGCCTGGACAACTTGGCAGGACCCAGTCTCAAAATTAAAATGATGGGATGGTAGCTTAGTGGTAGGGGCCCTAAGTTCAACCCCCAGCATGACAGAAATTAATTAATTAAAAATAGCCCTTCTTGCTGGGTGTGGTGACTCACGCCTGTAATCCCAGCACTCAGGAGGCTGAGACAGGAGGATTGTTGTGAGTTCGAGACCAGCCTGGGCTACAAAGTGAGCTCAAGGCCAGCCTGAACAGCATAGTGAGACCCTGTCTCAAAAAGACAACAACAACAAATCCTTATTATAATCATAAATGTCAAGTTCCTTTTGACAGGTAAAGAAATGCACTCACACGGTGGACATGGTGGCAGGGGCATTATTCTGCCTGCCAGTCTGGTGTTAGATATCGTGGGGACCTGGCGCTGGCCGGGCCACTGCCTTCCATTAGCACTGTAACAGGAAGTCCGCCCACAGGAAGTCTGTGGAACCATCATTCCTCCCCGCTGCAAACGCTCCTCCCGGAGCACGGGCTTCTGGTCCTCAGGCTGCCAGGCTCCGTGGGCAGCCCCCACCCCCACCCAGAGATGGTGGCTTTACTCGCCACTTCCTGCAGTGGGCACTCCCAAGCCCAGAATTAGTGCCTTAGCCTGGCTTCCCAGCAGCAGGTCAGAGGGAGGAAGAGGTTGACGATTCTCATTACCCATTGCTTCATTGCTTTGCAGAGGATGATATCCACTTACTGCTCCTGAGGAACTTAATTGGCTGCCTTGAAAAAATGACAGCGATTCTCTTCTTCTGATAAAGGTATTATGTCCTTCTTAAAGCATGTTTTGAAAACATAAGTGGTAAAAGGGGGAAATCACTTATACGATCTTAAATGAAAATGAAACATAGTTGCCTCATAAATACTTAATGTATCTTTCCAATATATTTTTTTTGTACCTATGTAGATACATTCTTAAAAAACAGAACCTGGGACATTCTGAAACTGTTTTAGATCTAACATATTCCATTGTTTTAGGTATACAGTAGAAACTTTTTATTTTTATTTATTTGTTTATTTTTGGCAGCATCAGGGATCAAACTCAGGCTTGCCAGACAGGCGCTTGTGCCACTGAGCTAAATCCCCAGCCCTATGTCTTTTTGAGACAGGGTCTCACTGTGCAGTTCAGGCTGGCCTTGAGTTCACTGTGTCGCCCAGGCTGGTCTCGACCTCACAATGATTCTTCTGCCTCAGCCTCCCGAGTGCTGGGATTACAGGCGTGAGCCACCACACAGGGTTTAAGAGAAACTTTTTTATCGTGCTTATCTCAGGGCGGTTTCACCCTGCCTTCCAAATTGTTTGACTTTGTTCTTGTTACTCAGAACCTGGAGTCATTTCCTTGCAATGAGTGTCAGGGCCCAAGGTGGGGACCACAAACCCAACACTCCCTGCCAGACTGCAGTGCAAAAAGTTCACTGGGACATGGTGAGAGAAGGGGATGGAGGGAAGGAGGAAAAGAAGAATTGAAATGTGCTATGCACCTATGCCAATTTCCTACAGTGAATGTAATCATTATGGACTGCAAATGTCATAAAAACTATGCAAAAATTAAGAAAAAAGAAAAAATACATTAGGTTTCATGACTATTGAACTTTTTTTTGATGGTGGTACTGGGGATTGACTCCAGGGCCTTGTGTACGCTAGGCAAGTGTGTTACTGAGATGCACCCCAAGGCTGACAATTCAGCTTCATAAGCCTAATAATTGGATCTGGTTTCAAGCAAATGTTTACATCTTTAAAATGTAATTTATGGCCAGGCATGGTGGCACACACCTGTAATCCCAGCACTCGGGAGGCAGAGGCAGGAAGATCATTGCGAGTTCGAGACGGGCTTGGGCTACAAAGTGAGTTCAAGGCCAGCCTGAACAGCACAGTGAGACCCTGTCTCAAAAAAAAAAAAAGTCATTTATGGAGGATAGAGGTAGCTTAGTAGTTGAGAGCTTGCCTAGCATGTGCAAGGACCTGGGTTCAATCCCCAGCACCCCCAAAGTAATTTTCATGTTTTGTCTTCCATTTGTACCTTCCAGCTCTGTTCCTTGGCAAAGGCTGTGCTGAGCAGCCACACCAAGGTCCAGGAACATCTAGCCCTGGAAACAGAAGGCTGTCTAGACCTGCGACATCAGGACAGTGGTTGGCTGCCTCTCGCCTTAGCAAATAACTACAGTAGAAGCCCAATGGCTGTCAGGTAAAGAAAGAACTTCCCCCAACATGCAGTACTCTTACACTGGTGTTACGATTTGTATATAGATGGCCCCCCAAGCCTCATGTAGTCATGGAAGCAGCTGAATCTAGCATTTGTGGTTGACTCCTTGTCTAGCGCTGGGCTTGGCAGTGTGAGCTCTGCACCCGCCCAGGGGTGGATCCAACATACAATGTAAGGTTGGAATGGGGGGCGTGTTTTCCTCTTTGGCGCAGTTTGTTCTTGCCGCTTGCAGCCGCCACGAACGGCAGCAACTCAGCCACACCACCCTGCCTTGGAACCAGCTAAGTATGGACTAAAAGCCCCAAAACTGTAAGAAATAAACTTCTCCTTCCTTTACTTTGGGCGTCACGTATTTTGTCCCAGCAACGAGAAAAAAGTAACCAAGACAACTGGTAAGCCATTCCAATATTTACATTAAAATCTCACCTTCCCTGGATATTGTACATTGTTCTGTTTGAAGGGAGGAGGGGAACCTGGTTAGGACCAGTCTAAACTGGATTTGGTAAGAAAGGAATTTATTGACTAGAAGAGCTGGAAATCGTGGGGCTCAGGCATGGCCGGATCCAGGCGTGTACCATCCACACGACCAGAACTCTGCCCGTCTTGAGGCCTGGTTTTCTTTGGGAGGAGTCTATCTCAACAGTCCAGGAATCTCACCTGTCTCACTGGGGCAGTGCAGTGCTCTGGTCGCCCTGTCAGGTCACATGGCCCTTGTGCTGAAGTCGGCTGTGAAAGCTGCGGGCTGAGAGATCTTTTCCCCCAAAGAAAACTGCATTTGGGGCTGACATGTTCCCGCAAACCTCCTTCTCCCTCCCCTGGGACTCGGGGGGTCCTCCTCAGGGACCCACTGGCCCTGGGCTAAGCTCGAGCTGGCTTCCTGGTGTTGCGCAGGGAAACCCAAGCTCGGGAAACGGCCCAAAGCCACTCTCTCTGGGGGTGGTGGTGGGGGAGCTGCTCCTTCGCTGGGCACCAGGGGTACCCCTTGGACCTCACGCCCACCCACCCGGGGGGGGGGTCTTAGTTCAAATTTGCAAGGGAGGACGTAATTGGCCAGCCCAGGTCAGGTGCTCACTCCTCTGCCCAATCAGCTGTGGCAGACAGTGCAGGAGGCACTGAGGAGGGGCGGGGCCGGGGCCAGGCGCCTGGTATAAAAGGCGCTGTGGCTAATCACAGCCCAGGAGTCGCCTGTAGATCCCCACCTAGGGCTCGCGGGTCCCCTCCTGATCCCTGCTGATCTTCGTCATTGTTTATTGCATGTTCGCTCTTTACCCTTCCCATTTTAAACTTGCACCACCATTCTGGAGTGGAACCTTCTTGCCTGGGGTCACACAGCCAGCAAGGGGCTCAGAGGGAACGAGCCACCTAGAGCAGGGGCCGGCACAGCTCTCTCCAGGCTGAGGGTCCTGAAGGGGGGCTCGGGGCGGTGCTGAAAGGAGGGGAGGACCCTGGACATTTATTCTGGCCTAGGGACAAATGTGGGGTTCCGGGGTTCTGCCTTCCCTCACTGCCCTGGCGGTGGACTCCGCGTCTTTCCCTGCGGGCCAGTCTCCGGGGTGGCCTGGCCCCATCAGGCGGGGAGGCCCCAGTCAGGTGGGGCATCCCGAGCTTGGGAGAGGCCCGTCGTCGTCTACCCTCTGCTCCCCAGGATCCGTGCGGGTGTGCGCTGAGGACTGAACCCGGGGTCTTGCACGTGCTACGCTACACTGCACTCCTCAGCCCTCTCTGCGTCTTTTGGGACAGGGTCTCGCCAAGATGATCAGGTTGGGCTTGAACTTGCGATGCTCCTGCCAGAGTCTTCCGGATGGCTGGGGAACCGGCGTGCGGCTCCCCCTGGACCTCAAAGGGCACTCCTTCATAGTCCTAGCTGGGCGCACACCCTACCCAAAGGGCCAAGGCATCCCCTAGGCAACGCCCGTCCCCTCTTATCGGCTCCCCGCTCTCTCCGCACCCGGGGCCGGGCCGTCGCATCCAGCAGCCTGCCCGGTGCCTGGGGGACCGGGTCGCCAGGGCCTCGCCCCAGCCGCTGTGTCCCGACCGTGTTCGCCGGCGCCTCCTCCGCGGGGCCCTGAGCGCCTCTCGCCTTCAGGACGTCCGTGGGTCCAGCGGCCGCGAACCCGCCCGGCCTGCAAGCCTGCTCGGGGGTGTCCGGCGCGGGACCGTGCACCCCACGCTGCGCGTTTTACTTCACAAGCGCCCGGGGAGACGCGCACGGCGCGGGTTCGCAGCGCGGACTGGGCACGGGCAGGGAGGGCCCCCGCGTGACCCGGGGAAGGCGTGCCCCGCCCCCGCGCCCGGCCCGGAGGACCCCGCGGTGACCCGCCGTGCCCGGCCGCACGCAGACTCCGCGCGCGCCCGGAAGGCGGCAGCGACAGCGGCCCGGCGGGCGGGGAGGAGCGCGGCGGCGGCGCAGGGCGAGGGCGGGGCCGCGCCGCCGCTGTCCGTGCGCCCCGCCCCGCGCCCCGCCCGGCTCGGCCCCGCTCCCCGCGCTCCGCTCCTCGCGCCGCACCCGCGCTGCCGCCGCCGCCGCCACCAGCGCTACCGCTACCGCCGAGGTAGGCGCCGCCAGCCGGGCCCGGGTCGGGGTCGGGGTCGGGAGGCCGTGGGGCGCGGGGCGCGAGCCCGGGGGGTCGGCGCGGGGCGCGAGCTCGGGGCCCCAGGGCCTGCTCCTGCTGCTCTAGGGGCTGCAGCGGCGGCGGCGGGGTGGGGGCGGAAGGGCGCGCACCGCCGCGTGTGCAGAGCGGCCGCCGGCCCGGGTGACCTTCGCGGCGGCGCCCTCGGGCCCGGAGCCTGTGAGCCGCGGCCCGGCCCGGTCCGGCCCTGCGGGACCCCTGGGCGCCCACGCGCGCCGGGCCGCCGCGGGGATGAGCTCCGTGCGCCTTGGCCCGCGGCCCCCGCCGATGCCCGCTCGCGGACGCTACCGCCCGGCGCCTCCCGGGAGCGGCGGCCCAGAGTGCACTTCGGCCGCGGGGCCCGGGTCTGGCGCGCGCTCGGCTGGAGGCTCGGCCTCGGGGAGGGAGACTCGGGGAGAGCATGTGGCCGCCCTGACGGGGGAGGCTTCGCAGTCCCGCTGCGGCTCATTCATTCGCCGCGCGTGGCCGCGTCCGGACCCTGGCTGCGAGCCTGACATCGGAGTCGAGGCCCACGGCCCTAGAGACTGTCCAAGGTCACACAGCCAGGAGGATCCCAACTTCAGCCTTCTCATCTGCAGGATGGGCGCAGTTATACCGCCCCTGCTTCGTTGGGCTTCGGCGAAGGATACAGAGCCGATTAACGTGGAGGTTTCCGAATCGTGCCTGGCCCGCACAAGGCCTCCTTAGGGACCGTGACACTTACCCTTGAGGCTTTGGGAGGCTCGCTTTGCTCCACGTGGTGTTCCGGAAGGGATTCCATAAATGTAGCCTCTGCTAGTTGAAACTTTATTGCCGTATCAAGAAAAAGCAATTGTATACTTTCAGGGTTATTGTAACTCTCAGGTTAACTCATGAAAAATGCTGCCCGTTTACACATTGACAGACTGGAGGAGAAAGTTCACGAATGCAGACCTTGACTGCATTTGGGGGGGGGGCTTGTCCTGGGCTCGCTGCATCTGGGCTCCACAGCTCCCGACTGGCTTCCTCCTCCAGAGCTGGAGAGGAAAGGGCTTCTGCTTCGCCCAGTGCTCCCTGTTGCTGGCCGTGCAACAGGGAGACTACCAGGGCCTGCCTTCTTTCTCTGTGCCCCTGCTCTGGACTGGCTGAGTTCAGGCAGCTTGGCTGACCCCCTTCCCTCAGTAGGCTCTCGAGAAGGGCCTTGTATTGATAGTGGGTTCGTTTTCCTATTCTTGTCCATGACATATAGCAGGTGCATTTTAAGTATTTGTGGAATTTTTGATCTGGGTGCAGTGGCACACAGCTGTAATCCCAGTGCTTGGGAGGCTGAGACAGAAGGAGCCCAAGCTCAGAACTTGCCTGGGACTTCTTGAGACCCTGTGTGAAAAGTAAAAAGGGCTGGCTGGGCCTGGTGGCACACTGCTGTAATCCCAGCACTCAGGAGGCTGAGGCAAGAGGATTGTCGAAAGTTTGAGACCAGCCTGGGCTACAAAGTGAGCCCAGGCCCAGCCTGAACTGCATATCGAAACCCTGTCTCAAAAAACAGAGCAAAAAAAAAAAAAAGAAGGGCTGGGACTGTAACTCAGTGGGGATATAGTGTGAAGGCCCTGGGTTCAGTCCTCAGTGCTGCAGGGAAAATACTGTTTGGAATTATTAAATGGGCATGCAGTCTGTAGTGTCCTGGTATCCTTTTGAGAGACAGAGACCCCTCACTTCTAGAAATAGCCTTGCCTGCTGCAGAGAGCCACGAGTGTTTAAAAGATGATAAGGATACGGACAGCCCTGGAGCAGGGACAGGCAAAGCCTGTTTTCTGACTTGAGCTAACTGCCTTGCACATGTCTGTGGTCTGTGACTGAGAGTCCCACAGGAAACCTGTCGAACTGGTGTTTCTGGGCTTGAAGCTAGGTGACATGGGTGAGTGGGACTCTGCCCGAAGCCTTTCCTGTCTGATGGTGGTTGTGTCGGTGGCTCAGCCGGGCTTGTCATGAACAAGGCATCTTGGCAGGAGGCGCTCGCTACTCAGGCACTGACAGCTGCTTGGTCTCGCGGGAATTTGCTGTGTGCTCCCCTCGGTGGTAGTAACAGAGTTACCGAGGGCTGCCCAAGCCAGCAGGCAGCCCCTCAGGCTGTGCAGAGGGTCTGTAGTCCGTGGTGCTGGGCTGCCCTAGAGCCAGGTGACCAGTGTAGTCCTGAGCCCGGCCTCATGCATTCCCCCACTTTCCTGCTTACTCATGGCAGGTCAGGGTGAGGGGAAAGCGAAGCTCTGTACCCACAGGTGGGTCGGAAGGAGACCTAGAAAGCAGCCTGAGCTCACAATGCTGATCTGACATGAGCCACAGATTCTAGTACCGGTTAAAGTCACTTTCTTCTGCCTCGGTTTCCCTGCTATAAAATTGCGATTGTTGGCATCGTAGTTATTTATTGAGAGCCTGTGTGGCACCTCCTGGGGGCTCCATGTGTTTTCTGTGGCCCCCAGTCTAATGCAGGGTTCTGGAGATGGGTTCTGCTTCCATTTCATTGGTGGGAGGCTCGGTCCCTGGTGAGGTGACTCTTTGGGGTCGCACAGCTGGGTGGGGTGGTGCTCTGGAGCTCACCCCTGCGCTGCCAAACCAGTGCTGTTCGGTCTGGCTACACTCTCCAGAGCCGCTGGGAGGAGCTAATGGGTTTCAGTGCCGTTTGCAGTGTAGAAATTGCTCTTCGGAAGGGAGATGTTTTTCCTTCCCCCTGAGTGGCAAGAGCTGGATGTAAGCCAGTGGGCCTGGACTGTGGTCAGCAGGGCCACCCCGTTTGGGGCAAAGGCAGTGGTGCGATGTGCGTTGGAAGGGGCAGTCTTTCCTGGGAGGAGGTGGGGGGCACTCTTGTAGGACCTGGCCAGGCCAGGCCTCATTATGGACAGGGCCGATTCTGGACCCTGCTGTTCAGGGTGACCTTTTGGCAGCATGCTCCGCAGCCGTCGTTACAGTAAGAAATAACCATGCAAAATTAAAAGCTCTCGTGAAACACTGTGCACCAGCCATGAGTGCTTTATGTTAATGAACTGGTAATGGTCCTCGAGGATGCTGAGCCTGGTGCTCTTTCCCCACGTTAGAGTGGAAGGAAAATGAGGTCCAGAGAGGCTGTGACTTGCCCAGGGTCACACACCTCGAAAGGGGTAGAGGAGATCTGGGACTCGGGTCTCCTTGACGGCTGAGGCCACCAGCAGGTGTTGTCAGTGTTACCCCAGGGGGCCAAGCCAGGCAGGGAGGGTCCAGCAAACTTGAACCACCCAAGATCAGGCCAGCGCCCTGGCTATGCCTGGACCTAGACCCCGGTGTGCTGGCTGCCAGCCCAGGGCTTCTCCCTGGACCCATGGGCGGGTGGGCAAGGCTGCCCCTGAGTCAGCTACATTCTCCTGAGTCATGTGGGAGGCTGTGCTGGGGTGGGGTGGCCCAGCTTCCAGGGTGTTTTAAAATAGAAGCAGCACCTGGAAAGCCGGGCTGCCCCTGTGAGACGGTTGTGGAAAGGGGAGGGGAGGGCAGCTGCACTGAGATCACGGACCTGCTACTCAAGCACAAAACCATCATCTTTGCCAGCACCAGGAACCAGGGTCTGTCGCCTGGCTGCCTCTTCCCAGGGGAAGTACCAGTGTGTGTGTGTGTGTGTGTGTGTGTGTGTGTGTGTAGCTGTGTGTGTGCAGGCCTTCAGAGTGTTTTCCCTTCTGGTGTGGCTTTCAGAGTGGGGCTCATCTTCTGTTGGGAAGTTGCTTTTCCTGGTCTCCAGGGTTGGGGTAGGTGCTTTTTCATGGTCTGGTGCCCCTTCTGTAGGCTGGCCCCCTTGTGCCCTGGCAAACCACCCAGAATGGCACTGGAGAAATAGCAGAGCTGAAGGATTTCCCACACTCTCTTCCTGAGGGGACTCCTGGGTAGTAAGGAGGATGGTGGTGGTTCTGACTGCTGTGTTGGCCTTGCAGGCAGCAGGTGCACACTTTCACATAACCCTGCAGAGTTTATGAGGGGTCATTCGAAAAAATGTGGGTCAAATATAGGGTGCCTGACAAAGGATGTGACCTTGGGTCACAGGAGGCTTATGGAGGGGAGAGGGGACACTTAGGGAAACTGAGAGAGCTGGAGCTTGGGAGAAGGGTTCCTGAGAGGGGTTGTGGCATTGGGAAGCGGGAAGTAGTTGCTGCCCAGCAGGGAGGGTCCCTGGGGTACAAGCACCCTGACCCAAGTTCTCCCAGAATTCCCATCTTCTGCAAGTGCCTCCCATTGGCTGAATCCAACCTTAGGTCCACGGTTAGATAACAGTGCATAGTGATTGGTTCTGTGCCAAAGAGCAGGATGGGGGTACATCCAGGAGGGGCAAAGAATG
>RJWT010028268.1:0-15264 GCA_004365215.1 Cuniculus paca | reverse complement strand
TGGGCTAAGGTGATGCCAGCTACCGCCTTCTTCATTTAAGTTTTTCTTTTCACTCTTTCTGTGGGCTTCAATTCACACTTTAGATTTTTCCTGGGTCCAGGGGGCCCACTTCCTTCCTTCTTGTCTTCCCCATGATGCTATATTCCAGCGTCTGGACTGTGTTTCTCAGAGAGGCTATTTACTCTGCTGTTTACCATTCTGTCATCTTCCTGGGAGTCCTGCCTTTTCCCTTCTGAGGTGCACACATCTCCACAGCCTAGGGCCATTGGCTGCAATCATTCAGAGCGAGGACCAGAGGCCCAGTTCCCCCAGCCTTGGAGCAGATGCTGAGATCAACTGGGTGGGTAGGGCCCCGCACCCCTGTGCTGTTCCCAGGAGGAGGCCTGGCCTGGAGACTGGAGTGCTTTGCTGGTGGGATTCATGGTGAGGAGTTCATGTCTTTTCCTGTTCTCTGCATGAAGTTGGATGGAGTTACCTGACTTGGTTCCCCCATTCACCAAGTGAGTGTGTGACATTTTGAGCCAGCAGGAGCAGCCAGGCCCTCACCGCGGACAATAAAAGGAATGCACTAGCAAGGGTGGGGATGAATTTCCAGCATCTGCATGCATGGCCTGTCCCCTGTGCACAGTCTTGCCCCACTGGGGGAGCGGAGCCAGGCCAAGAGTCAGTCAGGGACCTGCATTGTCCCTCGGCCTCTGTTCATGGACTTGTAAGTCTACTGTTGTTACAGTTCAGATCAAAAATGTTCCCCAAATGCTCATGTGTTCAGAGATGGGTTTTTTTTTTTTTTTTGGTACCAGGGATTGAACTCATGACCTCACACTTGCCAGGCAGGTGCTTACAGCACTACACTAAATCCCTGACCTAAGATGGTGTTTTTTTGAAGGTGATACATAATGGAAGGCACTTATTTCATCGATGGATGAATTCACAGTTGGATATGCTGTTAGGAGGTGAGGGCTGGTGTGAGGAAGTAGGTCGCTGGAGACATGACCTGGAAGTGTCTATTCTTATCCCTTGTCCCTTTCTCTCTATCCCTGGCTCTTTCCAGGCCTAGGTGCTTCCTGCTTGCCATAAGCCGAGCAACTTTCCTCCTCCAGGCCCCCTGCCAGGATGTGTCTGCCTTGCCACAGGTCTAAAAGCACTGGGCCCCACTGACCATGGACTCAAACTGAAACTCTCAGTTGAAATAAGTCTTTCCTCCTCTTTTCTAAGTTGTTTTTCTCAGGTCTTTGGTCACATTGATGGAACGCTAGCACAGCTCTAGTTAGCAGCTCTGTGAAGGAGCGAGTCTCTGACTGTGGACTCCTCCCCCTCCTCTTCTGGGCAGACTTCAGAGCTCCTTGACACTTGGACATGGTGAGTCTCAGTTTCCTCATCTGTAAAAAATGGTGTGACAACCTTTTCCTCCCTTCGGAGAGTGTGCATGAGTCAGGCATGTAGGACTGTGGGATGGGAAATGCATGGTGGACAAGATGCTAATTTGATTAACAAGGCTGGCTCTGTTCATTCTCAGTTTCCTGCTGGGAACTGATGTGTACTTTCTTCTCAGGTAGCTTCCCTGGCAGCGAGGACTCTGGGAAGCTGTTCAGGAAAGCCCTTGGGGCTAACACAAAAAGTCAGAAAGTAAATGACCACATCTCAAGCTCCATGTATGCTCTGGAGTGGACACTTAATGCTTCACATGTATAATAGTCTTAGACATCACTGTCCACTACTGAGGCAGGTCAAATGATACCCCATTTTTCAGTTGAGCAAACTGAAGATCAGAGGAAGTTAGACAGTTTGCTTGAGGGCAGACAGCTAATAGCTGACCAGAGTGGGATCTGTCATGGGCCAGCATGACCCTGGGCCTGCAGGGCGGATGATCTGTCCCAATGCAGAGTTGTTCTTCCATTGGCTTCCCTGGCTTTTTTGATGTTATTGGTTTTGCAGCAGTGCTGACTGGTGCTGATCCTGCTCTTCCTATCCATCAAGTCCTTTTCTGCACGATGGAGAAACTGACTCTGCAAAAAAAAGGGAGGGATCAGGTCTTGTCAAGAACCTTATCTGGTGAGACATCTCTGGCAAGCTGGTTTGACATTAACATGCAGTTTGCATCTAAATTCTGCAGGCTTTAGTGCATGCCCCATCTACAGCCTGTTGTTAAAGACCATTTTGTAATACATGTAAGCAGAAAACAGTGTCTTAAAGTCAGGTTGAATGGAGTCATAGCTACCCGTGGCAGAAGGAACAATGTACTTGAGTTTTCACAACCTGGGTTTAAGTCTTGGTTTGCAATGCATTCTAACTAAATGTGCGAATGAAACCAAATGTTACTGAGTTCGAGCCTTGGTTTTCTTCCATATAACATGGGTGTAGTTAGATATCTTTCTACCTTATTTAGCTAGTATGAATATCAAGTAAAACAGGGCACTTGGAAGATGCCTCAGGATTTATGCAGTGCTACTGCCACAGCACAGGTAGTTAGTATATATTTGTGTCTTTTTTGCCAGCTTGGCCTCTTTCTTGGAAAAATGAAGAGAAATTCACATTCCCCTGGTTAGAGGCTTTGCTGCCCCCAGCATGGCAATATCGCCTGCAGCTCTATACTCAGTGACCTTGGACAAAACTTCTTTTCTAATGTGAAAGGGTATCTTGGACAACCATGCTGCCCAACAGTAGTATAAGTAGGGGAATTCTTTTAAACAGATACAAGATGTCCCGAAAGTATATGAGACATGGAGGCAACGAAAACTGGGAAGAATCCTTTACCTCTCAGTGTTATGAGCTGTCTAAGTGGAAACCATTGCTGGGTTAGACTACCTTGAAATCACCTCCTGAAATTCCAGCCAGCATAGTCAGTGACCTGGACGTGGAGATTGGCCTACTTTGGCGTGGTGAGGAGGAAAGCCCGGTTTGTCCCACATCAGTCCATCCCGTTTCTCTTTCCTGGCAGCATACTCCCTGCAAGCTGTAAGATATTGATATCGATTTTCCACTCTCTGTTGATGAGAGCGATGAGCCTTTGCCTGTTTTACTGGATGGCTTGGTGAATGGCTGATATTTCTGCACTTGACACATACTTTTGTTGGGGAGGTGAATTAGAGTCTGCTTAATAAACTAATCTGAGAGGTGATTGTGCTGTGAGCCTAGGGCCTCTCAGCCTGGCTGCCACAGCACGAAATTGCCCAGAGATTTGGAAACTTCTTCTAGGGGCTAACGGTGTTCCAGGTTTTCTGTCTGGGCTGGAGGGTATGATGGGGTTTCGAGGAATCAGGAGAGGGGTCGTCTGTGTTGGCAAATGTGCAGTCCCTAAACTTTTACATTCTCCCATCAGAATACTGTTCTTTTTCAATTAAAAATAAAAGAACTTCCTCCACACTTGTTTAAAGCCCCCTTTCTCTTTTGCTGTGCTCCTCCCAGACTGGGTGTGTGTAAGGCTGTGGTTCAGCTTAGCCTGTGAGGCAGCGTTATCCCAGGGACGTGCAGAAGGGATTTCCAGAGCGTCACCTCTCAGAATTTCACTTATCCATTCATTCAATAACTACTTGTTGAGTGACTGATATGTAATAGGCAGTTTTTTTTGTAGGTGCAAGATATAGCAGTGAATAGAAACTTTTAAAAATCTCTGCTTTTTTAGAACTTCTCTTCTAGTGCAGAGAGACGGATACTAAGTTTAAATCGTGGGCAGCCCAGAGGACACATGATACAGCTGTGGAAAAATAAATCAGGGAAAGGAAAAGAGGGAGTGTGGGTTAGTGCTGTAAAGGTTTAAGATGGTCATGGGAAGACTAATAAAGTGACACTTGAATGGACACCCGTCTAAAGAGAGTCAGGCAGCGAGCTGTACAGATGCCTGGCCAGCAATGTGCCCAGCAGGCTGGAAAGTCAGTGAGAGCCCTGCAGGACTCAGCACTAGTGGGGGCCTGTGACTGCAGTGGAGTGGAAAAAGGAGAGGGCAGCATCCAGGTTAGAGAACTAAGCAACAGGTGGTGAAGGTGGGCAGGTCTTTCTGGCCGAGGGTTAGGAATCCGGCTTCTTATTCTGAGATGAGAAGCCCCCAGAGGGTTTTTAACTGAGCAGTGACTTGCTATGACTTGCATTTGAAACGATCCCTCCCAACACCGTGTTGGTGATAGATGGTAACCCAGGAAAGAACCCTCTATAAAATCCAGAGAAAGTGCCTGGGCAGGAGTGGAGAGTCAGACACTATCTACTTCTTGTTGGCAGAGCCTACTGATGGATTGGGCTGAGGTGCGGCAGAAAGATGAAAGTCAAGGATGACCCAGGAGTTTCAGCTTCCGTGACGGATGGTGGAGTTGTGATAACTGAAAAGTGGAAAGAGAGAGGGCTACTCCCTCAACATTCCTGCTGTGCTGCTTTTCTCCATCATTTGCTGCACCTGACGACCTCACCCATGTTCTGCCAATTGGAGGAATACTCCGTAAGATGAGTGTCAGCAAGACATCCCAGAATTTTGTATGGATATTAATTCTTTTCCAAGTTTTCAGTGGTTTGTGTCTCAACACCCCCTCCCTGCCCCTCAAGCCTCTTGCTCTGTACATGAGTCATGGTGGGGGGGGTGCTTTTTTGGAGATGACTGAATCTAGAGTTTGTGATGGACTCATGGTCCAGTGCTGGGGTTGGGGGTGTGAATACTGCACCCACTCAGGAGCAGCTGGTCTGCATGCAGTGTAGGAGACAGAAAGAGGCGTGTCCCTTCTCTCCTTCTCTCTCTTGTTGCTTTTGCTGTTTTCCGCCGCCATGAACTGTTGCCCCTCTGTCACAAGCCACCCTGCCTTGGAGTCAGCTGATTACAGACTCAAACCTTCACAAACTGTGAGCTAAATAAACCTTTCCCCTTTTAACTTTGGGTGTTGGGTGTTTTGTCTCAGCAGTGAGAAAAGTACCTGAGACGGAACTGTTGTTGAATGAATGTGGGTTTCTCTTTTGCCAGGTGAGAAAAGTTCTGAGGATAGATGATGCTGATGGTTGCCCAACAATATGACTGCTTAAAAATGGGTAAAATGGTAACTTTAGGCTATGAATTTAAATTTAAAACATAGGTTTTAAACATATATTTTACCACAATTTTAAAAAGACAAATTTTTGGATTGGATTTCAAAAGATCAACTATATGCTCCCTCTGTAAAAGAAAAATGTAACTGATACAGGAGAGATGGAAATAATAGATGGAAAAAATATTCCAGGCGAATGCAAATGAAACAAAAGCCAGGATAGTTTGAACTTTGACGTATTAGAATCCCTGCTGAAGGTGTCACGAAAATGAAAGGAAACAGTATTATATTGTTGACAGGAGGGATAGAATAAGAAGACAGAGCCACAGGTGAGAGCAGAGTACAGGACAGAACTGGTTTGTCATCAGAGGAAGGATTTCTGGGACCAGGAAGTTGGCCCTAACTTGAAGCTTGGAGTGCAACTGGCCACGTTAGCCTGAAATGGAAGTTTGAGCCTCAAGATCAAGTCAGAGAGGGCCTTATTTGCTTGAGGACCTAGCGTATGGCAGAGAGGAACTGTCTGACAAGGGAGGAAGAACACAGCAGGTCCAAGGTGAGTGTCCTGGCCAGTGTGGTGGCCTGTCCTGACTGTCCCTGTGAGTCTGCCCCATGCCTGCTATTTGTGCTTTGGGGATCTGTCCACTAAAGTCAAGAGATCCAAGGTATCGGAATTGGGTAAATTCATTCCAGAGGAGGGCACAGAATTATCATTTATCAAGCAACTACTGCCAGGTATGTAGCAGATGAGAGCTCAGATGACAGCTGGGGTCCTGGGACCAGTGGTAGATAGGAAGACTCTGCATGCACAGATGGTCCTGACCTTTTTTAATTGAATGATAATGCACTGATTAGGAAAAGATCTCTAAGATTACCTTTGTCCCAGTGAAGCAGGTGTCACTCACTGGCCAAGTGGCCATGGCATGCCACTGACAACCAGTGGACATTTTTTGGGGGGGGCAGCATCTGAAACAGCAGGGCATGCACAAGGGGACACCCAAGACCTGAATGGGGTGAGAGAACTTTCTAGGGGGCCAAGAGTGTGTCCTTCCCTTACCACCATTGGGCTTGGGGCTCTGCATGTATAATTAGAATGTAGCTTAGTAGTGGTGGTGAAGGGACGGACACAGTTTAGGAGAGTCTGTTTTGATGTTCTAAGACATAAACGAGAATTTGGGGCTCTCTAGATCTTTGTTGGTTCTCTTGTAGTGCTTGATCTCTAGGTGTAGGAAAGTTAATAACCAGTAGATGCAGTGAGGGTGGGCTTATTGTACCAGAAGTATTCATGTGAAGTGGGGACCTGCAGTTAATGGTACCACCAAACCTAGAGGTAGGGATGCCTCTCATGGTCCCCCACCAAGAAGGGTCCAAATATGACTGGAGGATTTATTTCCTAAACTAACAAAATAGGACACATAGTACAGCAGTTCTATTTTTCCATAGTAGATATTTACTTGCAAGTAAAAATTCCTGGAGAGGAATAAACATGAATTCACAATTAATTTAATTTAATGAATTATCTTTGTTACAAAATGGTATTAAATTGGGCTGAACTAAGTAACCTAGTAAGTTAGTTCCCTGCCATTCTGTGAGATAATGATGACTCTGATGCCACCAGATAGCAATCATTGCAGAAAAGCCTTCTGTCTGCCTCCCGATCTGGGGAACAAGGGCTTGCCTCTGACGGGACAGGCCAGGTGACTTAGGGCTGAGATACAGTTTCAGTTTTGCTGCCTCACTGGGCTCTCTGCAAGTTCTTGTTATTTTCTAAACACTACATAACTCATCATCCATCAGATCATTTACTGCCTCTACTCCTTTTTTTTTTTTTGGTACCAGGGATTGAACTCAAGACCTCACGCTTGCCAGGCAGGCGCTTACACCACTGAGCTAAATCCTCGCCCTACTGCCTCTACTTCTATATAAGACACGCAGGTAACTTCTTGTTTACACTGAGAAGAGAGGAAGCCTTTAAGATACAATGTAATCCATCTTCAGTTGGATAATGGGCTGGATGAGGGCAGATGTGACAGGAAGCAGGCTGGCCTTGAGTGACCCTGCTGTCAAAGGCAAGCCCTGTATGTAAGCCATGGAGCCCCCAGGTCCTCTCTGACACTTGCTAATTACAATGACTAATTAACATGTCATTGGCCTCTAATCATGAATCCCGACAAGATTAGTAATAAAGAAAGCGTGGAAATTGCTTTTCTATAACCTGGCTAGGTTCATTCTTCCCTTTGGCCTAAAGGACCAGGAGATGGCCTTGGAGCTGCTGGGAGGGATCCCCTTCATCAAACCAGTGGCCCCTTGAAATATGGTGGCTTGAGGGGGTTAGAAATGCGAACGTTAAGTCAGTTAGCAGCTCAACGAACTGTCCCACTTTCAACCTGTCAAATTGCATACTTGGTTTTCAAACAAAATTAAAACTTTCACGATGCGACTCAAGCGTGGCGTATGAGTGAAAGGTAGCAGGAATCAGGAAGACTGGGCTGGGCGCTCTGGCCGCCTCTAGCTAGCTGTTTGCTGTTGTTCAAATTTCCGAACACTCTGAGCTTCAGACCTGTCCAAGTTGAGCAAAGGCAGTGGACTAGATGTTCAGAGAGGCATCTTCAGCTCCCCTCTCAGTGCCCCTTGTGTCTGCCCTAAGTCACACAGATTTAGTCTCTGGCCCTCTCTTACAGCCTTCCTCTTCCTCTGCCCCTGACCCTACATCAGATGCTTGCTGTGTACGGTTTGTGTTTGTGTAGTGGCTGCCCGGTGATCTCTTTGACCCCCGCAGCTTCTCTTGAAGTTAACCGGTTTTCCCTACTAAAATAAAAGCCACGGCACCAGCAGTAGCAGTCCAGTCGAAGGCGCTGCACTCTCTATGGTCCAAACTAGCAGGGCTCACGACTCCTTCACACTTGGATCTCAGCCTGCCTGGACCTTCTACTCCAAGCTCATTCCTCCCTCATCCCCACCAAGCCCACACTTGCCTCTTCCAGGTCATGTGTTTCTCTTGCTCCTGGCCTCTGCGTGTTTTCTCGTGATAAAATGCATAATGTAAAAATTTCCATTTTCATCATTTTTATTTGAATGTATTAATTGTAACATGCGGGAATGTGTTAATTACATTTGCCATGCTATGCAGCCATCACCAGCATCTGTTTCTGGTGAAATCTATGAAACACTGGCATCACCCCAAACAAAACCCAGGAGGCAACAGACCCGCATTCCCCTGCCCTGCCCCCACGATGACCGCCACTTTCTGTGTGAGTTGGCTCTAGGTATTTCATAGAATGGCAATCATTTGTGTGCTTTTGTGTCTGGGTTATTTCACTTGGAGTGGTTTTCAAGATTCATCCATGTTGTAGCATGTCCTCAACACTTTGTATATTCCTCTTTTTGAATGATACCATTCTAGAAGGTGTGAAATGGTATCTAGATCATTGTGAATTTGGTTTTCATTTTCCTAGTGACTAATGGTGTTGAGTTATAGGACATTTTTATATCATCTTTGAAAAATGCCTGTTGAAGTTGTTTCTTGAGTTTTCAATATTGTTTTTGGTTGTTATTGTTACTGAGATATGGGAATTCTTTACATATTTGGAGCACTAAACCCTTATTAGATACATGATTTGCAAATATTTTCTCCTATTTTGTAGGCTATCTTTTCATTTTCTTGATATTGTTCTTTGATGCCTGTAAGTTTTAAATTTTGATAAAATCTAGTTTTTGTTGCTTTGGGTATTTTAAATTTTGATAAAATCCTACTTATCTATTTTTTCCATGCTTTTGATGAAAGCCATTGACAAATCTAACATCATTAGGATGTCCCTTGTATTTTCTTCTAAATGCTTTATAGTTTCAGCCCTTATATTTACATTTAAGTTAATTTTTATGTATGGTATGAAATATGCTTACATCTCATTCTTCTGCCTTTGGAAATTCAGTTGTGCTGGTGTCATTTGTTGAACAGACAACTTTCCCCCAGTGAATAAACTTGGCCTCCTTGTTCAGCTGACCATAGATGAATGTGTTTATCTCTGGACTTTCAAAGCCATTCCACTGGTACACTTGTATACCTTCACATATACCAGAATCACCTGGGTTCCATTTTGTAAGCTAGCTTTAATTATTAAAGGTTGGTAGTAGTTTTTGGAATCAGAAAGTGTGAGTCCACCGAATTTATTCTTTTATAAGATCGTTTTGAGTATTTAGGGCCTTTTGTGATGTCATATGAATTTGGGGATTTTTTTTTTCATTTATGTAAACAAACTGTTGGAATCTTGCTAGGTATTGCATTGAGTAGATTGATTTGAATAATATTAACATATTAACAATATAAAGCTTTTTGTTCTATGAACATGGTTATTTCCAATTATTTAAATCTTTAATTTCAGCAATAATTTATTGCTTTCAGTTTATTTTCTTTGCGGAATTTATTTTTGTGTATTTTATTTTTTTAGATGTTATTTTAAATTAAATTGCTTTTGTAATGTTCTTTTCACATTGCCTATTATCTGTGCAAAGAAACACAACTCTCTTTTGTGTGTTGATCTTGTATCTTACAACTTTTCTGAATTTATTTATTAAATCTATTAGCTTTCCTGTAGGTTCTTCAAATTTTCCATATATAGGTTCATATCATCTGTGAAGAGAGATAGTTTTATTTCTTTCTTTCCAATTTGGATGCCTTTTATTTCTTTTCCTTGTCCACTTATTTTGACTAGAACTTCCAGTACAATATTTAATAGCAGTGATGAAAATAGATATGCTTATTGTGTTCTTGATCTTAGGAGGAAAGATTTTAGTCTTTCACTGTTAAGTATGATGTTAGCTGTTGCTTTTTTTTCACAAGTGCCCTTCATGCTATTGAGGAAATTCCCTTATATTTCTGGTTTTCTGAATGTCCTAGTGTACTTTTATACTTCTATCAATGATTGACCTACATTTCCTTCTGCCTGGGAATTTATTTTCCCTGATGCTTTGGATATAGAAATAACTCCTCAAGCCCAATCCAAAAGTCAGTTTCTGTTACTACCAAAAGCTCATTGCATTTCAAATCTCGTCTTTTTTTTTAAAGGAGATTAACAATGATTAATATATTGCATACTGTTATCTTCAAAGTAGTTGTTCAGATTACAAGACATAGGCATGAAAAAATGATCAAACACTGAAAGTACAAACTGTTCTTTTTGACGAACTAACAGAGATTAGTATAATTATCTTTTCACTTCTTTCTTTTCTCCTTTCCTCCTTCCCAGTTTCGAGCAGTTTTTCTTTCACAATATCTATTGCACAATTTGGATCTTATTTACTCTTTCAGCGTTTTACACTAGTGAGCAATACAATGTTTACACATGCAAGTCTGATTTATTTCACTTTTGAGTATGGTCTCAAGTTGCATCCATTTACCTATAAAAGCCTTGAGTTTATCCTTCTTTATAGTTGAGTAGTACTCCATTGTATAAAAGCACCACATCTTTTTATCCATTCCTCAGTTGATGGGCATTTGGGTTGTTTCCAAGATCTGGTTATTACAAATTGTGCTGCTATAAACATGGGTGCACATATATCGCTGTGGCATGATGTTTTCAATTCTTCTGGGAAAATAGCCAGGAGAGGAATAGCTGGATTAAATGAGACCTCCAATCCTAGTTTTTTGAGGAATTGCCACACTGATCTCCACAGTGGTTACACCAGTCTGCATTCCCACCAACAGTGGAAAAGTGTTCCTTTTTCCCCACAGCCCCTCCAGCATTTGTTGTTGGTTGATTTCTTGATGGCAGCCATTCCTTCCGGGGTGAGATGGAATCTCAGTGTTGTTTTAATTTGCATTTCTTAAATGACCAGTGATGATGGACATTTTTTCATCTGTTTATTTGCCATTTGTATTTCTTCATCAGAGAATTGCATATTCATCTTAGATCCCCATTTTTTGGATTGGGTCTTTGAATTTGAGGGGCCTGCTATTGTTTCAATTCTTTATATGTTCTAGAATGAAGTCCTTTCCCTGAGGGACAGTTGGTTGAAATTTTTTCCCACTCTGTGAGTTTTCTTTTCACTCTGTTGGTGTAAAATCTTGTCTTGTTATTTCTTTTAATGGACATGTGCTCTGACAGTCACTTTTCTTGAGTATAGAGGTCATTTTATTCACTTTTCCATGCCCAGAATCTATCACAGGGCTCATAAAATGTTGCCGAAAGATTGTTGGTTAAGGGATGCAGTCTGATTTCTCAATTTCTCAGTGCTCCTGAAATCCTCAGCTGAACTCCTACCCCCTTGTCTGATGCTTAGACAGCCACTCGTTCTCACCTGTGACATTGCTAGATGGTGCTTGGAAGGCCCAGGTCAGCAGAACAGAGGTGGCCTTAGGAGCTTCCTGGATGCGGTGGTGGGCGTGCCCCAGGTCTGAAAACAGTCTTCCTGCTGCACAGTTAGCATAGCAAGCAAGTGGATGTTCATCACCACATTGTGTCTCAGCTAGATTCGCTCCTATGCCTGCTCAAGAGCTTCGGCCATGCCAGACACCTACCTGTTCTCTTCCCTCATTTCCAGATCCAGTCAAACCAGTGAGTACTCCCTGAGTGACTCCTGCATCTCCACATGGCGCTAAGCTCTCTAGACGGATACAGAGAAGTCTGCCTGACTCCACCTTTCTTCAGCACAGCATTTACGTAAGAACAGGAAAGAGTGTTTCAGCCCAGCTTATGCTTCGTGCTGCTGTAACCACAAACATAGTGGCTTGACACGACCCAGCTTTGCCATCTTGTGTTTCCGGAGGGTAGAAGTCCAAAGTGCATCCCACCAAGCTAAGGCCAAAGGGCTGGCAGGACTGAGTTACTTCTAGAGACTCGAGGGGAGTTTGCTTCCCTGGCTTTTTCAACTCTTCCTGTCTGATTCCTCTGCTCAGGGCCATAGCAATCTCATTATTCTGACCTGTGTTTCTATCATCACATCTTGCTGGCTCTGCTTCTCCTGCTTCTTTCTTTCATCAGTAAAGACCTCATGATTACATGGGGCTTGGCTGGGTAATGCAGGATAATCTTCCCATTGCAATAATTTAATCATATCTGCAAGTCCTTTTTTGCCATTCCAGGTTCTGAGAATTAGGATGTGCACGTCTTTGGGGTACAGGCATTCTTCAGTGCTGTGTTTATAAGGACTAGGGGAAGACCAGAGGGGGTCTCTTGCCACTACCCCTAAGGCTGAGTTCATGGGGTAAGTCATACTTCCCCCTCAAGGCCTCTTTACTCTCCAGAGGAGGCAGCTGAGGCTCAGGGAGAGAACACGACTTACCCCAGATGGCAATCAGTAGTGGTTGGCAGAGCTCAGGCTAGCAAGAGAATGGAATCCCATAGAATTCTAAGACTCAGTAATGGAGCGATTGAGCAGGAAAGGAGGACGGAAGAAGAAACTGTGAAGGGGCTGTTACCCCAACTTTCTTTCTCTCGATTCACAGCACTCAAGCCACTCATGTGTAGATGAAACTATTTTTAGAGTCAGGATCAAATTAGCTCCCTCCTTCAAGGAGGGGCCTCATGTACCTTGTGTTCTGTGCCCTGTTACTGTCCACAGAGAAGCTTATATTTTCCCCTTCTGTAGTCAATTCCATTCCATAAGAACTTCAACTCACACTACTTCATACATTTTGAACTCAGAGGGATTTTCTTCCGAGCCCCCCAACGACACTTAGGGATCTTGGAAGGTTCCAGAGCTCAGGAAACCCCAACTCCCCTGCTTGCTCAAGCCGACAGATGGCATTTCCCATCAGCTCAGCCATTAGCTCCTCCTTCTGTCACTTTGTGCCCACACACGCTCTCCACACAGACTTGTAGAACCTGCCTGCTGCCCACCCTTGCCACCGCAGCGCTGTGCCATGCCGGGACTGACACCCCTCTCCGCCCGCCACTCCCCCAGCCCCCTGTTGTCTGACACTAACTCAGAGACTTGTGTCTGGGGCTGGAATTTTGTCGTTGCTATGGAAGTGGGAACCAGCTCAGCCTTCCAGACTCACAGAGTATCCAAAAACACACACGGCATCTCGCGCTGACACACCACTGACAACCTGTGATGACAGGGATGTACTTTTGAGTGTCATCTTGACAAGGAGCAGGAGCCTCTATCTGCCGGCCCATCCGCCTGGCCATCTGTCTCCCAAGATTGTCTGCACTCGCCTGGCTCCAGGCCTGATCCTGAGCCTCCCTTGCTGGGGGCCGGTCCCTGCCTGGCCTGGCTGCCTGCAGGGGGCTACCCAGAAAGACCCCTGGTCCTGGAGTGCTTTTGCTGGGAGGAGGGTGAGCCTGGGAGGGCTTGGGGCGACTCAAGGCCTCTCCTGGGTTTTGGCAGCTCCAAGGCCACGAGTGGGCATTGCAGCGGGTGGCAGAGGGAGGAGAGCCAGATCTGCCTTGTTTGCGGCCTGAAGCCACAGCTTTTGGGATTTCCTCGGCTCTTGGGAAGGCAGCCCTTTGGGGAGGTGCCAGTATTTCCAGGTGGTGTGGGGAGGGCTGCTCAAGACACGTGGATTCCTTTGCTTCCCATTTCCAGCTCCCCCTGTGAGAAGGATGGAGGAATTCCTGGCTTGGGCGGAAGTCCCAGCCAGTGAATGTCACCAGCTACTCAAGGTGAAAATCGGGAACCTGCAGCCCGAGGAAGGCAAGCGTGGTGATCTGGTGGGAAAGGGCAGAGAGGGCGAAGGTCCTCACCATGTCGGCCTGGCACCTAGGTCCTGCTTCACTCCCCACTGGGCCACAGAGCATGACTTTCTGTCTCTCACAGTGCCGTCCACATTGCTTTAGCTAGGAAGGGACAGGCAAGCGCGTGGTCAGATTCGGTCCCCTCCCCAGCCTGGGGTTCCTTGTACTCTACTTTGTACTCACCCCTCCAGCTTACCAAGAACTTTCTAGCCCAACCCGCCTGAGAGTGGCATTGTGAGACCCTGCAGCCTTCTGTATTCTACCCACACTGGGCTAATCTGTCCACGATGAACCCTTCTTTATGCTTCTCTTTACTCCTTGACCTCGTGTTGATGGCATGGCAGGTTTTGTGCCTCTGGTTCTTGTACAACCCTGTGGACTCTGTGTATCAGGGCTTCAGGTTGGCCAGTGCCAGCACCTCTGATGCAGAGACTCCTGCCCACTAGCTTGGGGCGCTGCTTCTGTCTGTCCCCGAGTCACGGCCCAGAAGCCCAGCCATCAGCCCTGCATCCTCAGTATGCTGCTGTCCCATGATGCTGGAGGACACCAGCCCCAGCAACTCTAAGATGATAAATACCAGGCTTGTGTCTCCTCCTAAAATAAGCCTCATGCACGACGATGGCTGTCAGCTCTGACTCTGAGATCTAATTTGAGCCTCCTTGTCTACATCTGGTTCCAAGCTGCCATGTGACCGGTGGGCTCTCATGGAGGATGTGACACTTGTGTTCATCAGTTGATGGGAGCTAAATGCTGGGGGAGGTGGATAAAAGTAGAAAATATGGTTCTGAGCGAAGTATTGCTTGGGCTTAGGTTATTATTTGGTTATTAAGGCTAATTCTTCTCATCAGCCAGCCTTTGGATGATACAGGTTTGTTTTCCTAGCTTGACTGGGGAAACCTATGCTTAGCTCAGAGGTGCTCAAAGTCCACCCACAGCAGCCCTGTGGCAGCTGTCTGCAGGATCTCCAGCTGCATAGCAAGACAGTGCTATAAACCTCCTCTACTGAGGAAAACACAGTTGTGCAGCAAAGCTTTAACAAGACAGCTAAAGTCAAGGGAAAAGTTAGTTGGAAGAACAGGGAAAAAGCTAGTTCAGCAGGAGCTTCTGAGTGAGTCTTCTAGACACTGTTTCCTTAACAGTTTTGTTCATTTGTCTTTAAATTTTCCCATCCAGACTTTGAGGAGCAGAAGAAAACTTTAATTTTTTGCTGGTTAAAATTGCCAAAATGGGGTTTATTAGAAACTGAATAAAGATTTTAGCACTAGATTTGGGTACTTTGTTAGACAATTCTTGAGGAATTCTATCCAAAATGGCTATTAATAAAGCAACTCAACTACTTCAGCATTTACATTTCTTTCCTTAATTTCACATTTTTGGAAGAGGGAATTGTATTGCATTTGGCTAAGTCAGGTGGTACTTCTTACCAGTCAGGAGTGACTTGGAGTTTGCAATATTCTCCAGAGAGAAGGGAGAAGGAAGTCGTTGTGGGCGAAATGACTGTCTTGACAGGGACCCAGTGGGAGATCTGTAATCCTTTCCACCTGAAACAGAGAGCATCCCCACCAGGGAACAGACAACATGCACAAACA
>RJWT010028267.1:0-15275 GCA_004365215.1 Cuniculus paca | reverse complement strand
AATGACTTCTTTCTCTCTCTTCCCAAGAGATGACCCAACAAAGGCTATCATTCTCAAACATCTTGCAACTTAAAAACAGAGTTCAACAAAGCAGGCCTTTCCCTCGATACATTTCTTCCTTCAGCTGCTATAGTCGCCCTCTTCTTCCTTTACTGCAGAAGTTGGTACTTTTTTTATGCCCATTCTCATTATTCTTTATCTTCTTCCCCCTTTCCACTTGCTGACCTCGTGTTCTCTCTCATGATTGCATTTAAACAATTCTTGTTAAAGTTATCACTACAACCCTAAAGCCTAGTTTTTTAAAAGTTAAAAAAAACTATTTTAATGAGAAAGTTTTCCCCTCTGAATCCATGAGGCTGCAAAGAAACCTCCTAAATCAAATATATCAGGTGCACAACTTGGGCTTCAGAGAGAACCGCAGATTACATAGTTACACATTTAATATTTAGAATTGACTTCTTTGAAAGCCTGTGTAATTGATGTAAAATGTGTGTTGTAACTTTTCAGCTGAGACTATTGATGCCATTATCAGGATTTTAGAATAAATTCTAAGTGACTACAAAACAGTAGAAGAATATGCTAATTATATATACATATACAATGAATTCTACATATAATTGTGTGTATAATCACTTGTGAGATTCAGACTCATAAATCTAACAACCTATTTCATATCCTCTATCTTTGTGTCCAAAAATTACCTTCAGTTCAACACGTTCAACACGGAACTTAAGAACTTCTCCCCAACTCTTTCTTCAGGTTTATGTGATTTGGTAAAAATACACCACTGGTCATTCATATGTTCAAGCTGGAAATCAGGTTGTCATCCTTGAAACTTTCTTATCCTTTCTGCTTAGTTCTAACAAGTTCTAAAGATTGTTCTTCCTAACTACATCTTGCTATCATGTACTTTTCCCCATCCTACCTCTACTGTGGTTCAGCTGAACTTTACTGGGTCTCCTGTCTGTCAGTCAGCTCACATCCAGTTCTGTTAATCATTCTTAGGACATATTTATTATTTTTGTAAATAATTTGAGACCAGGAGATTTAGAGAATGTCTTAAATGGCAAAAATCAGAAATAAACAAATGAACAAATGAGAATTTTAACCCCTCAGAACCCGACAGGAGGTCGTTCACACAATAATTCATTCATGAATGTGAAATCAAATACAGTTTTATTATATATTTCTTTCACCTTTTCTTATTAAGTCACTCTCAGTGATCCATGTATTTTATATATTAGAACAAAAACAATGCTACAAGGAAATAGTGAGAGCCACAAAACTCCTTAAAAAGTTATAGATCAGGAATCCTGATACAGAAAAGCCCAAAGAGAAATAAACGCTTTGTTCTTCAAGCCTTTTAGGTATAAACACATATTAAATGTTCTTGATGTTATCTTCTTAAAGAACTTCATGCAGATTTGTGGTTTTCAAAAGCCATTTTAAGTGGAAAGAGTATGGGAAATTTCTTTCTGCTAAAGCACACATATTTGTTAATACTGGGAAAAGCCTTTTCAGTCAAGTGCCAGACTACTTTTAGCCAGCACATTCCTCTGGCAATAAACCAGTACTTCATCTTTACAGAAGGTTAGCACCTTACTGAGTAATTCCTGGGACTATACTCAAACAAATAAACATTTTCTGCGTTCCTTTCTTTTTCAGCAATCTGTGAAACTCCACCGTCTAGTTGAAGCACATAATAGCATTACAGTTTCTGTATGTGGGAGAAAATGTAAGTTCTATTATTTTAGGTTTGTGTTTTATCCATATGGAATCAGAAAGTGATTTGAATTTGTGTTTCTGATTTTTGGTTGTTCCTCCTACTCCTATCTGCGTTTACAAGTTTCTTGTACATTTGTTTAAAGGGAGGAAGAACTTGAGACCTTTTCACTTTAAGGAAAAAAAAAACCCTTACTTTAATGAAGTAGAATTAACATATAATAAGTTGAACATATTAATACAAATACAGTAAAATTTAACATTTTGACAGGCACCTGTAAAATCCTCACCACCATCAGGATAATAACCATCCATTGTCCCCTCAAATTGCTCTGTGCCTGTTTGTAATCTTCCCTGCTCCTTTTCCCTCCCCCATACTTATGCTTTCTCTTCATAATCTATGGACTGTAAATGAACTTCTGTGTCTACTATTGTACAAAAATAGTACCTCTCACCGTGCATGTCTGCCTTTTATCGTATATTTTGGGTTAACTTTGTGGGGATCAAAGTTGTAATGATTTTGTGGTTCATTCATTTTGTTAAATGTGTCAGTAGTTCATTTCTTTTTATTCCTGAGAGTGTCCTTATGCATGGATATGTCAGTTAGTTTATCCATTCACCTGTTGACAGATATTTGGGTTGTTTCTCTTTTTTTTTCTATTACAAATAATGCTTCTATGTACATTTGCATACAGGCCTTTCTAGGGACATGCATTTGTTTTTTTGAGAAAATGCTTACCTGAGAAATGGGTGAGTATGTGGTAGATATTTAACACTTAAGAAACTGCCAAACTGTTTTCCAAGAGGCTAAGACAAGTTACATTCCTACCTGCAATGTTTGAGAATTTCAGCCGTCCACTTTCTTGCCAATCCTTGGCATGTCAATCTTAATTTAAGCCACTTTCATTTGGAAGTAACTCATTATTGTTTTAATTTGCATTTCCTTAACGATTAATGACTCAAATATCTCTTTAATTGTTTATTTGACACTTATATATCATCGTTTTGCTGAAACATCTATTCAATTTTTTGTTTATTACATCGTTTCTTATTATTAAATCTAAAAATTATTTCTGTATTCTGGGATACAAGGCCTTCATGGGACATATCATTTGCAACTATTTTCTCTCTGTGACATCATTGCATTGTATATACAGCATCTTTTAAAGGACAAATGTTTTTACTTTTAATAAAGTCGAGGTTATCAGTTTTTTTCTTTTGTGGATCATAATTTTGATGGGATATCTAAGACTTTTTTTTGCCTAATCCAAGGTTTGCTATATTTTCTGTATTTTCTTATCAAGTGTTGTAGTTTTTAGGGTTAACATTAATTTTATATTGCATTCTGAATTTTGATTGTTGTTGAAGTTCATTGTTTGATAACTGATATCTAAACAGTAATACCATTTAATGAAAATTTACCTCTTCTCCAGTACATTGTCTTTCTGCCTTTGTTAAAAATCATTTGTCTGTACATGGGTGGATTTATTTCTAGATGCTTGTTCTGGTCTAATGGTCTGTTTTCTTTTCTTAATACCAATGCCACATAATGTCATTTTCTAATGAGGTTTGAAATATTTGGCCTCTAGTCTTGTTCTTTTTTAGAGTTATTTTGAGGTACAGTATTGGAACCCATATCATTTTTATATGATTTTTAGAATCAACTTGTCTATTTCTGTAAAAAAAAAAAATGAAGATGTTGTGGTTGGGTTTGTGTTGACCCTGTAGATCAGTTTGTGGAAGATTAACATGCTAACACAGTTGGCTCTTTTGAGGCATTCTATGATAGATCTTTCCATTTTCTTAGGTCTTCTTTGATTTCTTTGGGCAGGGTGTTGTACTTTTTACTCACTGTGTGAGTCATACATACTATTTCTCAGATTTATTTTAGCTATCTTATACTTTTTATGTTATTGTGACAGCTTAAAATATTTGATTATTCATTTTCTAGTCATTCCCTCATGCGCAGGCTCTGGTTTGTAGTCTACAGACATAGGAGAGTGGAGTCCGCACAGCGCTGCGGCTATCCTGGGTCATCCTCTGTCCGGGGCAAAGGACCATCACCCCCACACACCATCATCTGTGTTCTAATCTCTGGGCATTCCATGGGTTTTGGGTGGAAACTTTAGACAGAAAAAAAAATGCACAGCACTTTCATTTGTTGTTTGCTGTTCATTGCCCACAAACCATCTTTGGAATGTGTTTTGTATGGTGTTTGATTGCTTCAGGTAGGAAGATAAATCTGGCCCTTTTAATTCCATTTTGGTTTGAAGCAAATTTCACATTAACATATCCTGATCTTTCATTTTCCTTACTATTTATAATAAAATACTTTGAATATACGTTAAAAATAGAATCTGATAATGAAACCCCATTCACCCACCACTCAGATTCGATAATTACCAACTCACTGTATCTTTATATTTTTAAATCTGTTTTACTAGTTCCTTTACTCTGGATTATTTTAGAACAATCCAAGATATCATATTGTTTTATTTGAAAACTCAATACCTAGCTCTCCAATATAAAGACTTTTTTTAAATTCATTTATCACATCTTTAAGAAACCCATAATTTTAAAATGCACCAATTACATGTGTAACGTTCAGATTTCCTCAATCACATCAAAGCATGTGCTTGTTTTCATACTTATGATATGTATATTTATTATATGCATACTGAAACAATTGGAAGTTTGAGAACGTATATACAGTTTAATTCCAAATCAGAATTTTCATATCTTGTGAATGATCATGTTTCAAGTTTACTTCAATATACAAGCTCCCTCCTCTGTATTTTATTCTTTTCTCCTTGCTATTTTTTGTTGAAAGAAAACAACTGGTTTGTTCTGTGGTTTTTATAATCTAGATATGTTGATTACATAATTAGGGAGGAATTTAACATTTTTTTTTATTCACTATACTTCCTATATATTAGTAGTTAGGTCTAACGGCTTGAGTTTTTGGCAAGAATTCTCCGTGGTTTGTGTTGTATACCAGAGGCACATAATGTCTAATAGCATTCCTTCTGTGATACTGACGTATGTAAGTGCTCATGACATATTGATTATTTTAGTGGGAGTTACAGTGTTCTACTTCTCTCATGCCATTTTCACATATTAAGTGGAATACTACTGTAAGAAAAACACTCCTCAGCTATTCAGTTTAAGAAATAAAAGGTAGAAATCTGATTCTTTCTCTTTATTTACCACTCTTCAAAATAATAAACTGATTAACATCTTCCAAAGGCTTTTTTTTTTAGTGTCACAATGTTGGATACAGTTAATACATTTCACCCATTACCATTTTCATTCCTATTTTTCACTCAAATTGTCCCATCTTTTGCTAGCAGAGCTTCTTCTGGTTAGCTTCGTAGTTCTCTTGGCATGGCCCTAATAGTTATTGAGAGTTTTATTAAAATTATACAGTTGAATAATTTATGCCCCAAAGCTAGACAATTCATTTTTCTGAAACATCTGTAAATGTGATACTTTGAAACTTTAATCTGAGCATTTGGAGTGCAAATTTTTATGGTGGTCACCACTGTTTCTGGACTTTTTCAGAAGGCACACTGATAAATTATGCATAGTGATATTTTCAATTCAAATTTAGAACTGCAGACTTTTAATTTAACTTTGCTGATTGCATTTCTACCTTCCTTTCTCTCTACTGAAAGTTTCAATTCCAATGACAGGAGCAAACTTCTGATTTATTTTATCTCACTATAGAAAATAATCTCAGAGTAACAAACTAACACACTCAGAAATCAGTATCATTCCTAAACCATTTAAGATATTTTAGAGTTCTTCCCCTCATTTATGATATCTCATTAAAAATGTATGAAGTATTGCAAAATAATGCTTTAAAGTCACTCAAAATAGTTCTCTGTATGGTTTCACTGACAACTTTCTAGGTTCATTGCCCTCATTTTGCTTTAGACTTTAACGTTAGCCTTTCAAATTTATTTTGTATCATTGTATGAAAATGAAATCCACAAGGAAGAAGATATTCAGGCGAATCTAGCTCCTCTCCCTCCTCTTTCTATCTTGTATCCTCATTCTCTCTATAATTATCCTTTCACTTTATTATTGATGTATTCTTACATTTAAAAATAAGTTTCAGACACTTGTAGGAAATGGATGTACCTTGAAGTCATAATGTTAAGAGAGATAAGTCAGACACACAAGCTTAAATATTCATGCCTTCTCTTATATGAGAAACCCAAAATATAAATACAGAGCAGCATAAAGCATGGATAATAGACAGTAGGGAGGTAGATATTCCTCAAATGGTAAAGGGATCAAGAGATGAAAGGAGCAGGGAGAGAAAGGAGACAAAAAGTAATTAAAATGTGTTATGTATATGTATCAACTCCACATAAGGAATCTAAAGATTATCTATTACAAACACAGACTACTAAAAATAAATAGTGTTATAGAAATATAAACAAATTACAGATGAAAATTATAGCTATATATTATATATACGAAATGACATCTATTTATACTGTAGTCGTTTTAGATAAAAAGGAGTATCTGAACATGTTTAATTATATTTTCTGTCATCAATACTTTAGATAGTTAAAGACATTTTCAGTGGCCCTTTAACAGCAGTGTGAAGCTAATCCTCATTCATTATTTCAGCTGCATAGTCCTCTCTTAGGTGAAGGAACCATTCTTTATTCAATTGCTCTTCTTTTGAATACATTTTTGTCAGTCTTTTACAAGCAGTGCTGTAAAAAAATGTCTGGTGCATATGTCTATCATGTTTTTGCCAGTATATCTTTGGTATAGATTTTGAGAAGTAAAACTGCAAGGTTAAAGAATAAATGCATCTGTTCTTTTGCTAGATAAATATTGCCAAATTCCTTTCCAGACAGATTATACCAGTTTGCATTTGCACTAGGAATGTGTGCGTGTCGTTTCTTCATAGCCTCGCCAACAGAATAGGCTGGCAGCTAGGTTTTTCTAATCAGGTGAGCCATGTTACCTCATGTATGCTTCTCTCCTCTCTCAGGAAATAATTTATAAGTTAAAACACAGTTGCAAGAATAGCTCACATAACTTTTTTTCCAGAACTGTTTGAGAATAAATTTCTGACAGGTGTCTCGATGTTCCCTACACAGTTTAATGTGTATTTCTTGAGGACTAGACATTCTCCTGTGTAAGTAAAAGGGCAAACAGGAAGTTAATATTGACACATTAGTAATATTGACACATTAGATTCAGTAATCATAGTCACATCCTACTTGCATCTCATAATGTTCTTTGCAGGACAGAGATTCAGGGTCACTCAGTGTAGTTGTTTTCCATATTTCTTTAATATATTTTTTCAGTCTTTTCTTGATGTTCATGACCTTGACTCTTTTAAATCTAGTCATTTTGTAGAATGTTCCTCAGTTTGAATTTGTTTGATTTTTCCTCATAGTTAAGCTCACATTGCACAGACATCATATCATAATGACATATTTTTACTGCTTTTTCTTGAGTGATTCATAATATAAATTTGTTCTATTACTAGCAACGTTAGCTTGTTATTTTCTTAATCATATTGTGTCTGCAAGGTTTCTTCTTTGTAAACTTTCTCTCTTCCCCTTTGTAATTAATGTTTATTTTGTTGAGAGATACCATACAACAATCTTTACCACATTTTCACCCACTAGTTTCGGTATACATTGATGTTTCTTAACTAAATCATTACTTTGATACTTGCCAAATAATGATTTTCTAATTTTATCTTCTTAATTTTTAATTTTTTGTCATTTTGCTGCAAGGGATAGCTATCTTTTCTTCTCACTTATTTATCCATTTACTTATGTCATTAGAGATTGTTGAAGTTCTGATTTACTCCATGACTATTGCTCTTTTTATCATTATTTACTTTGATGTTAACATTGTTACAGGTTTAGGCAGCAAGAGCCTTTTAAACTGACCGTGATATCTTTTTGATACATCACCATCATTCTTTGAACATTTCCTGACCTAATCTTATAACAAGATGTTCCAGCCTATACATTATTTATGGCCTGGCTTTGTAGTCAATACTTCCCTAATGAAAGTTCATTCTTTTGGAGGGAGAATGGAATTTAGAAGCCAAAATTTGGCCACCAGGTGTGCTCATTCTCCTTGGTGTTTCACTGCTTTTCTACCCTCTCTGAAAAAAGAATTAGAGAAGATTTGTATAAACAAATAGACCAGCAAGCATATGTATGTTTATCTCTGTATATATTCTTAGATCCGTGCATATTGACATCTATATTATTTCTCTGTCTAGTTTACTGGTATCTCCAATTGTAAGCCACAATTCCAGTTTAGTTTGTTTTCTGCATTTGTAACTTCCTTGCTTCAGTGAGAAACCTGGTTCTCATTAACCTCAATAACTCTCCTTACTATGCCAGTCCCGCCTGGATGCAACCAACCTTCCAGCATGGCTGAGGCTCACGCTGCTTCCCACCTCACTCCCACGTGGACACATTTTTCACAGTGCTGAGAGCCCACCATCTCCCACCAGGCCATGGCCACCAGAAGGGCCTTGTCCCCCTGCTCGGGCTCTGCTCTGTCAAAGCCGAGGCCACAGAAACACCTTCCTTCCTGCTGAGGCTTGAACACCCCACTGCAGCCTGGCCCTTTGCCCTACCCTGCACGCTGTGTGGATGCCTCGCCTGATCAGTCCCCTTGTAGCTTTGGGACTGAATAGGGGAGGAAAGATGTGATGGTAACCAGGCAGAAATCAAGAAGGAAAGAAGGAAAGGCATAAGAAATGTCCCTTCTCTTATTATGCATAAAAATGAGCAGCTTTTCAGACATTTATGGACCACTCATGTTTGTGTGTATGTGTATAAACCGTTAATATTTAGCAGTTTATTATGCAGTTAATTGCTACTCATCTCTTGGTTGAGGAACTCTTTCTATGTTAACAATATTAATATTTTGTCTGTTTAAAATGTTTTTGAATTTGTCAGTATTTTTTTTTGGCTTGCTTTTTGCCACACAAGTTTTAAAATTTATGTTGTTTCTTTTTCTTTTAGTCTTCAGATTTTTAAACAATGTTGAGGTATAGCTTCCTTTTTTAGATGCCTTGGTTGCTTTCCATTGATCTCCAACTTAGAGAGCTCTTAGGCTGTGGGTTTGGGGAGTGGGGAACAATCATGTGACTCAACTCTGTATTCTCGCATTTTCAGCTGGAGTCCAAGAGCTGGAGTCCCGCTTCTTGGTACCTGGAGATTTGTTAATTTTGACAGGGAACAAAGTGCAAATGCCGTGCGATGCCATTCTGATCGATGGCAGCTGTGTGGTAGATGAAGGCATGCTGACAGGTACGGTACCCTCTCCATAGCTTGCAGTCTGTGTGCGCTGTCCCAGACTCTGTGCTACCACGGTCAAGCTCTTCTCCCTCAATGACAGTGGCTCGCTGCAAAATGCGGGGCTGCTTTGTGACCTTCCTAGTACCGTAAATCTCATTTCATCCTGCTGTGCATGGAGCTGAGCGATCAAATTCAAGCTGTTTTTTCTGTGTTAAGTTCACTACAATCATAATTTTTCTAGTGTTTTGTGAACAAATGATCGTTGGATCATTGCCTTTTCTTTTACCTTACGAAGTGCATCGCTCATGAGATCTTTCAGAACTGCCTTATGACTTTTCTGTCTAGTATTTCAATGTACAGTGTACCTTCAGATGAACTTGGTAGGTCTGAAAATCATCAATGACATTCTGAGACCCACAGGATCAAGTCCAAGCTCATCCTGGTCTGGCTTAAAAGTGCTGAAAAGTTTATGATGAAGTATTTGGAAAATTTGCTACTTCCAAAATGTGCACTGGGTATTTTGAACTCATTGTATTGCAAGTTTAAATAGCATGCTGAGCTGGGAGGGACCTCAGAGCTACCTTGTCTCACAGACACAGCCACTGAGGTCTAGAAAGAAGTGGCTTGCTCTGGCTTGCACGGCTTTGATTTCTCACTGTGTGGCATGACGAGACATTGCTCTAACCTTTCTGAAAAATGAAGAATCGTAACTTTTTCAGAGAAGAAATGGGAGGCAGAGACAGCACATTGACATCTTGCGGCTCCTGTTAAAGTGTGTGTCTGATCCATTTCTCTCAGCTAGACCAGAGAGGCCTGAAATGCAGATGAGAACACACATCTCCCTCCTGTGTGAACTTACAGATAAAGTGCATGGCGGATCATGGGAGGTCAGGCTCCTTTCCCTGAAGAAACTACCCCTTAATTCTAGGACTTTTGCAATGGCGAGTACTGTTTTCCTAATGAAAGCAGTCACTGCCTACCAGAATGTAGCTCTGACTTTATACTGCTCACTCTACAAAGACTGACTGATGGCTTGACAAACTTGTTCCGCAGAGCAGGTCATTACACACGGCTGAAATATGGTCTTCTCATCCCTCATTGGCACAAGTCACCAATATCCCAGATGCCAAATCCAATGAATTTTTAAAATTTCCCACCTTGTCTCATTTGGTTATCTAGACCATCCTTCCTTCTGAACATGCTCTTTCCTCTAAGTCTCTAAGACGGTGATCTGGCTCCAGATTCTTCCACCATCGGTCACCCTGGCTCACTTTCTTCTGCTGTCACTTTCCCTCCACCTCCATCACTTTGGCACTGCTCAGGGCTGTGTTCTTGTCCTTTCCTCTCTTCATGCCACACTCACTTTCTGTGGTTTTATCATTTGTAAGCTGGTGAGCTCTGTTTAAATGTTTTTAGTCAAGACTTCTCATCTGAGCTTCAGACTCCAACAAACATCTAACTACACACAAGACAGGGCTATCTCGACAGAGTTATTCTATAAAGCAGCTCCAACTGACAGTGGCCAAAGGTGGCTCCACCTCCCCTCTCCTCTGGTAATTCCTGCTTTGATGAATAATGCAACCGTCAGTTCTACCTTCCAAGCCAGGAACCAGGAAGCTGTTTTAAATTCTTCTCTCCCTATGACCTGCCAACTTAAAAATTCCCTCAAGTTTTGTAGCGTCTTACTACCTTGTTTTTTGAAACCAGTAATTCCTCTCTATTCCCATACTCAAAACTCATTCCTTTCTGCCTGGGCTTCTGTGGTCCTTTCCCAGCTGGATGTCCAGCCTCCAACATCACCAGACTTCAACTTATCCCATGTACTATGGACAGAGTATTTTCTCTTACACAGGATATGATGCTAATCTTCTGATTAAAGCACTTAAATGTCTCGCCATCGTCCTCATCACCAGAGCCTACAGAAAATTGTTCAAACATGTAACTGTGTTATAGTTGGGATTCTCCATGTCTCATTTCCTACATAGCCCACAGAGCCCATTATTTTCTTCATCTCCCGTACTCTAGGCTACACAGTTTGTTACTCGATGATGGGTTCTGTCCAACCTATTTTAACATCCCTGCTGATCCACAATACTCGTAATATTATAATACGGAATTATATTGATTTGTTTCTATGTCTAAGCTACATTTATATTGTATCACCTATACAGTAGGGTTGTTTCTACGACATAAACACACATGGCATTGATGAGCGAGTGCAGGCCTGATTTATATGAATGAATGCATGCCCCCTACAAAATGAGATGCTCGTTTTCTGTAGGAGAAAGTATCCCAGTCACCAAAACTCCATTACCCAAGACAGACAGCCCTCTGCCCTGGAAAACGCAGAGTGAAGTGGATTACAAGCGGCACATCCTCTTCTGCGGAACAGAGGTGATCCAGGCCAAGCCGGCCTGCTCCAGGATGGTGAGAGCAGTGGTGCTGCAGACGGGTGAGCATCGCATCCTCTCTGTTATGTTCAATGAAATATTTCTGCTCAGCTTACCTCATGCCTGGAATTTATTAGGTAAGGATCAATCCTTGGCTAGCAAATGAAATACATGTAAATCTAGCGTTTTATATGCCAATTTTCCAATTGAACTATGGCGTATGCATAATGAGACAGATGACAGTTGTCACTATTTATGCGTTTTGCAATATATAAACTAGTTCCACACATCAAACCAGCAGAGCAAAGATGACGAAGGTACTGGTTCTTTCCATGAGTTGGGTGAGGCCACGCAATTCAAATGAATGTTTTAACAATGACACAGCTAGTAACTGACAGAGCTGGATCTGAGTTTCAGGTCTTTAATTTTTTTTCTACATAGAGATAGAAATTGAAAACTTAACACTGGAAAGTATTAGAAAATTTAGTCCATCAGTATTTTTTGAAGCACTTACTTCTAATTCAAATGAAGGATGTGTGTGTGTGTGTGTGTGTGTATGTACTCATAAACCGTTTCCTTCAGGTAAGTTGTATTTAGGAAAGTTGTGCTCTACCCTCAGTATAGTGGTTTCCTGTCTTGGGCATGTGTTGAAGTTGGAAGAAGAGGAGGACAGAGAGAGAGAGAGAACAGACTCTGAGATGGGTAACATATTTCCACTGTAGTAATTTTGTATTTCCCAATTATTGCCTTTGGGTTTGAACAATGTTTAAATATCCCTAGAATAAAAACAAAGGCAACATTGAGATTTAGAAGAATATTAGCAATAGGATTTATCATCATGAAAAACATGGAGTTCTGTTTGCCACTTCAGGATTCAACACTGCAAAGGGGGACCTCGTGAGATCCATTCTTTATCCGAAGCCAATGAGTTTTAAGCTCTACAGGGATGCCATCAGGTTCCTCTTGTGCCTCGTGGGGACAGCCACCATTGGCATGGTCTATACTCTGTGTGTCTATGTGCTCAGTGGGGTAAGCTGTCTCTGCTCTCTATTACGTGAACACATTCACTCTTTGTATATTGCATGTTCTACAAGTTGACCTTATCCATGGACATGGTTTACAAACCTAGGAAACAAAGCCAAACACTGAAACCTGCTTACAGACTCAATGTAAACAATCATTAAGTTCTGAATAACAATCAGATCTTGTCGGATAGTGGGATAAAATGATTTGTTGACTGAATATCAACATGCTTCCACTTGTGAACACTTTATATCATTTTTTTCATTTTCAATCTGAAATATATTTCAATAAAGTAGTATTTAGTGTCTACTAAGAAGAAATATTTTAAATAAAACCAAATGTTCAAAGTTGGTGCAGTCATAGTAAACTGGTACATTTCTGATAACAGTATTGTTACAAACTTTGTTACTACACTTTACAAAAACATTTGTAACACCAGAAACATGGTCATACCTACTTCCACCCAGTGATACCATTTCTCAGAATTTGACCTAGAGAGAAAACAGAAAGAAAGAAAAAGCCCCATCCACAAAGTTGGTCATTGTTGATTGATCTGTAACAGCTGCGGATGACTATCTTCCAGGAATCTCCAGAGGATGTGGTGAAGAAAGCCCTCGATGTGATCACTATTGCAGTTCCTCCAGCCCTACCCGCTGCCCTGACCACAGGCATCATCTATGCCCAGAGGAGGCTAAAGAAGAGAGGCATCTTTTGCATCAGTCCCCAGAGGATCAATGTGTGTGGACAGCTAAACCTTGTCTGCTTTGACAAGGTATTTGTGGGTTCCATCGTCACTCTCATCGCCCCGTGTATCATGGTCACCATCAGGGATAGGTGCTTTGATCATTCTGTGAGCTGGAAACCATAGAACGTGGGGAGCTGACTTCATTTCTTTCTTGGATGGGTGCGTGATCTGGAAAACACTGAGTTTTCAGATTCTGGGCTTTTGAGAAGGGGGATTAAATACTGAATAGGTGAATTGATTAAGGTCCATGTAGTTTTGATAGCCTATGAAAAACAACAAATTAAAATATCATCCTGTCCTTTGCAGTCAATACTTTCATGCAAAAAATAAAATTTAAGACCATTAGTATAGTCACTGCTGGATTCTTAATGCTAAGAATATTGCCTGGCATATAGTTAATGCCCCCCCCAATATTTACTGATTAAATGAATAAAAAAGGAAGAGTGTATGAAACTGTCTTACTATGAGATTCAATGACAGGAAAGCCCCACCCTTACTGCTGTGTGTTCCCATCTGTAGTTTATTGCTTAAAATTATTCTTGGGTATTTGCCACTTCCCAACCAGCCTATTACCCGACCTTCGCTTGCGTGTATTTGTTCAGTCTGCACAGGTGAGCTGGGATGAAGGTGAGCTGTCACAGGGGAAGGTAAAAATGAGGGGCACCGCAGGCAGGTGTATATGGTGAGGCATGGCTGCGGGTGGACAAGGGAGTGTGTGGCTTGAGGGAAGACAGGACACTAATGTTGGAAGAGGGTATCTATGGACCTAGACTTCCGGCTAAAACAATTGTACATGTTCTTTAGGCAGCAGAGAGCCATCGAAAGGCTTTGTCACCCTTGTTGAGTTCTTTTTTACTTCTTTATAGTGGCAATATATTTATTTATGCAATAAATCTTACCCCCTTAATTATCGCACATAGATGGGCCGCTGGTATTAAGCGCATCCTCATTATTCTGCAATCATCACCACAGCCACCTTGAGAAATCTCTTCATTTTCCCAAATTAAAACTCCATACCCATTAAACAATAGGTTGAAGGTTTTGATGCCTGAGAATTCATAGGATCAGAGCTTTATTGTATAATTAGTGGAAAATCTGAAAGATATACCATGCACTGAAGGTTAACGTGGCCTTTGCAGCCATTCAGTATTATTTTTTTAATCACACTCGCATCATAAGGAAGGGCTTTCTGTGTATGTGAGGTCATACCTGTGGCCTTGGATAAAGGAATGAGTGGGATAAACATGATATAAATTTAAGTGAAAACAAGCTTTTACTGCATGCTACATATTAAAATAAGCACTTTATATCATCTCATTTAATCTTCACAAGAACTCTATGTGATTGTAACCAGGCTGCAGAAAAGAGTTCTAATATTTAGAGGGATTAAGCAATTTTTTTTTCACTACAAAGATGGTATTTGAACTTAGTCTGAACTCAGCCATTATAGGGCACCAAGAAAAATAGCAATGTACACCTTTTTCCCAGTTACCAAATAACCAACCATTTCTTTACAGTCTTTTCACTAACAGTGCCCTGTAGGTAAAAATTCTATTCCATTGCTTATTTCTGATGACATGCTTTTAACTTCTGCTGCAAACCTGGGACTCGCCCATTTTATAGCTCTTACAGGTTCACCAAGGTCTTTTCCATCCATCCATTCCAATACATCCTCAAAATACTCCTTGGAGGTATGTGAGGAAGATGCCGCTTTCTTCTTTTATCACCGAGGACACAAAAGTTCGCAGATATTAAATGCTGGCTTGTCATCCAACTACTTGGAGGTCATCAAAGCTTCAGTCCTGATAATGAGCTTATTGTAGCTGTCCTCCAAGTGCCCATTTTGATGATACATTTGTGATTTGAATTTCTCTACTAAAACATCTATTTTCCCTTGCTATGGCATCACCAGCTCTTGAGAGTAATTCACTTTGTTTTTGTTTAGACAGGCACCCTAACTTGTGACGGCTTGGATCTCTGGGGAGTTGTGCCTTGTGACCGGAACGGGTGAGTACCTTGCACTAAATGCAGTGTAATTTCTCTTTTTCCAGAATTCCTACTTTACCCTCAAAACTACTAATGGAAATATTTGGG